>CM072161.1:4981904-5137258 GCA_036850595.1 Rhyacichthys aspro
CGTAAAGCTTGGATAGGCATATGCAAATGACCAAACTATTTATTAACCAAAACATACATCAGGTTCTAAGTGATATATTTTACACATATATTACAGTCTAGTTATGATCTGTGTACTTTAATACCTTTAAAAGTGCATTGTGTAAAAATGTATAGTATTTATATTCTTTCTACATGTGTTTGTCTGGCTGACTTTTCTGTGGTGTAGTTTGGGTTCACCTAAGGGGCAAAGAAAGTGCTTCTGGTGTATCCTACTCACACAGCACAGACTGTAAACACACATGAACCGTACAGTAACTCATTAGCCTTACGGTGCAGGACAGTTTGGGGCAGTTCTGTTGCGATTCAATTACCAAAAGGCATCCAAAGTGTCTCCAAAAAGCACATCATACCAAACGCCATATACCTCGAGTGTGTAGTCCATTTTAGAAAAGGTAGAGCTATGATAGATAATAGATAGATCCATCCTAATGATAGATCCTCACTCGAGCAAAAACGAGAGGCAAAATGGAAAACAATAAATGAAAAGATAACCAGTCATATTCAAACAGAAAACATGCTAAATATGTATATTTTCCTGATAACAAAGCTGGTGTTTAGTGGCAACAGCTCTTGTTAAACAGTCAGAGTCGTACAGCTCTTGCTTTGTGAATTTAAACATTTTATTTATCACCAACACAGAACATGTGGCCTCAAACACACCGATCAGGTATAACATTATGACCACCTGCCTCATTTTGTATCTGTCCCCCTTTTGCTCCAAAACAGCTCTGACCTGTTGAGGCATAGACTCCACTAGACCCCTGAAGGTGTGCTGTGGTATCTAGACGTTAACAGTAGATCCTTTAAGTCCTGTAAACTGCCTCCATGGATCAGATCGGTTTGTCCATCACATCCTACAGATGCTCGGAGCCAAATCAACTCCTTAAACTCAGACCAGGCCACCTCCTTCCATTGCTCCATGATCCAGTTGTCCTTATCCTTTGTCAAACTCGCTCAAATCCTTACACTTACACATTTTTCCTGCTTTTAACACATCAACCTAGAGCACTTTAACTGTTTTTTGAGCTTATCCAACACATTTAATAACAACATTACAATTAACATTCATGTTAATATGAAATGTCTTGATGTTTCATTCATCTGTTCTCAGTCCTTCCTAACATTAAACACAATCTGTTCCAACCAGGAGTCAAAATGTAATAGTTTCTCTCTATTCAACTCAATAGTTAAATAACAAAATAAAACAAATTTGCTGAGCACACGGAAATGTTAATGCTGTTATTTATTAAGGGTAAAACGTACAGTGCTTGCCCAAATGCTAAAATCCTTCTCTTTATTGATACTGATAGCTTGTTTCCTCAGATGCATTACAACCTTGGCTCATGATATCAAACTTTAAATGAAGGGTAAATCGGAGCGAAAAAACTTTCCAAGTGCAGTTCGTCTTGTTCTCAGGCGCGCCATTCTGAGCCACTGAGTTGGAGAGATCTGTTCATAGAGCCGCCGTGGAACAGATGTTGTGCACTGAGGTTGCCGTGAAGCATGACTAGAGGAGTGACAGCCGCCTTTAAACGGTACGGCAGCAGACCTACGCAGAGTCTTGTGCCGAGATGAGCGCTCGTCCGTGTTGTCTCCGGCTCATTTTCTCCCAAATATGTCTCCTGTAAAAGAACAACCTGAGCACCTTCAGCTGACATTTTGCACATTACCGCTCTCTGCATTCACACACCATTTACCATTCAGCGGCGGAGAAAACGTTTTCGCTCACCTCGCTTTATTTCAAATGTAGAACTGAAGGCTCTCTGATTGATGCATGTTTTTCATCTGCCACTGGATGGTGCCAAAGCTCTTTCTACAACTGCACACACGCCACAAGGCTTTCTCCACTTGTGCTATGTCCCCAAACGTGCAGTGTTGATCAACTTGCTCATTCTTGTTACGGGGTCAGAGTCATTATCTTAGCCCTCTCACAGGCATAAAGTATTCTAACATGGCTTGCCAGATTAGTGAGATATGTTGCACAGATCCATCTGGGAGGGATTCCACAGAAAATCTTTGCAAAGGGCAGGTACTTTAAAAGAAAACCTAATGTGAACTGGCTGACAAAAATTGCATTGCCTTGATCGTGAAAACAAGCATTCCTCTACACTGCGAGGAGCCAGCTGAGATGGCCATGTAGATGAAGTAGCCAATGGGGGCAATTATTGTTTGCCCCTAGAAAGTGAACAAAGTTTGCTGTGCCATGCTAAACAGTGGTTACAATAAACTTTTAGGAGATTAAGCGGTATTTCTTAAATACAAGAAAAACGTGCATACTTTACGTGTAAGTTTACATGACAAAACACATAAGCTGAGTTATTTTAAACAATTTATAAAAAATAACAAAAATGTAAAGAAAAGTATAAATAAATAAAATAAAAAATAAATAAATAAATAAATATGATATTATTGAAAATATTAAAATTGCAGATGGTGGCCAATATCTGAAGATGCATTATAACAAAAAAAAAAAAAAAAAAAAAAGCAAGTCAACATCAAAAATAGTCTTATAGTGCACCTTTAACTCCTCTAACTACTTTTTTGTTTATTGATTTATTCCTTTCTTGATTCATTTTAGCTCTTTTCCGTCTGAATGAAGTGTTCAGTATTGCACTTCAAGTCAGACTGAGTTGATGTGGAAAGAGGCAGAAAATGGCCTTTGCTGTTATTTTGAACGGTTTATAACTGAAAGTAAATGCCCATCTAGAGAGTGTAAAGCGTGGTCGGAGAGGAGGTCCGTCACACTGTTAGCGGTGCGTCTAATGCGGCGTCCGTGCTCTGACTACCTCTAATGCATCAGTCATGTCGGACCTATATGTATATGCGTCCCAGTTGTCAGAGGAACATGCTCCATTTCCACAGATCAGTGGTCAGGGCCTGCTGCAGGTAATAAGCCCATCCTGAAGAAGAGGCAGTGGTGGATGAAATTGTCAACTCCTGTTTCCACTCCACTGAAGCAGACATCCGCAAAAATGGACTGAATTAAAACCTGTTACTCTCATCTTTTACCATATTTTTCTATTTCACAGGAATTGACTGGTTGAGATGAGTGTTTTAGGTGGATTCTTGCACCTCTTGCTGAATTTTGTTACACTGCTTTGGCTGAGCAGGAAACAACAAATCGTTTGTTTCTCACATTACATCTGCGTGTAAGAGGGTTGTTTTGTCGAAACAATGAATTTGGTCAAAATTTAGGTGGTTCCTTGGTATTCTGTTTTTAAAGATGTCATAACCCTACATACACAACAGCACATTTCACCCAAAGTGAATAGATTTTGGTTGGTTTGGTTGTTTGTTTACATGTTGACGGCATTGTACGAAATGCTTTGGAGTCCAGGCAAGGTGTCTGCATTTTGTTGTCATCAGCTGTTACTGTTGTAAACTAGGAATTTGTTGCCTCACTGGAAACAATTAAAAAAAACAAAAGTCTCTGAAAGCTATTGACTGATGGTTACACACAGCAAGTAGAACAGCAATGGCAAAATTCTTTGTTTTCGTGCTTCATAACTCATATTCTGATAATGTTGTTAGTAAAACGTGTCAATCCATACAGATGCTTTAAAGTTTATTAGTTCTGTTCCAGAAAAGCCCAAAAATAATTGTAATTTGGAGATCCAAGAAGTATTTGTGTCCAGGGCCAATCACAACAATATAGGTTAGAGCATTAGCATTTATTAGCAACATGCAACAACATAAATTTTGCACGTATTTTTTATTGTATAGTAATATTACAATACTTATAACGTGTAAGTATTCTATATTATTATATACTTATTATGTTGATGATTACATGCATTCAATGTATGTAGTGTGGCTTTCTTATTATCATCACATACAGAAAAACAACACAGAGGATTGTTATTTGCACTCTTTTTTTTTTTTTTTACAAAGTTAGTACATGATGCAATTTCACAGACATTATGTTATTTATACTTTATTTATACTTGGAAAAATATATACAGTCGTGATGCCCATAATTTAAAATTTTGCAACAGTCCTTTCACATTGCATTGTCACATGGTTATATAATGTATTGTTACAGACTATTAAAGTAACATTACTTTTTAATGGCAACTGATTTGAAATACTTCTCCTGTTTTTGTCTTTGTGCTGTAAACATCATAACAAGACTTTGGTTTTAAGACATGTGGTTATGTGTCAGGAGTGTAGTTATTCCCTCTTGTTCCTGTCTGTTTTTTCCCTGGGTTTGTCTGGAGCTGGGAGGAGTCTGGGTGTCTCTGGGCCATGACTGCACACCTGCACCAGCCTGGATAAGAAGACTCTGCTTTCAACTGCTCCTTGCCAGGTCGTCAGTCATTCCATATGGTGAACTCTTCAGGCTATTTTTGAATACCATGTTCCATATTTTTGCCAATAACTTAGCTTCTTCGTTTGCTCTTTGCTCCAGCTCTCCGGGTCAGTCAGCCAGCGACTCCAGCCAATCTCCAGTCGTCCACCACCAGCTCTCAGCCTCTGCTCCTGCTTCGTGTGATCCTCCGAAACTCCACTGGACATTTTGTTTTTTGATTAAGACCTAAATCACGAACCAGTTTGTCTCTGTGTCTGCCTAAAGGAGTCATTGATTCAGTCCATACAACATTATGGTCCTGAAGAGACCAGGAAAATGTGGCACGTATATGACTTTGTTCCTGACAACAAAAGTTTAAAAGCACAAAGTTCTCAGCAGTTTGTTTCAAATAAAATAAAATAAAATAAAAATAAATAAATAAAAAAAATAAAATAAAATAAATTAAAATTAAAATTAAAATAAAATTAAATTAAATTAAATTAAATTAAATTAAATTAAATTAATAATAATAAAAAATATAAAATAAAATAATCTATATAATTTGTCATGTAACTATCTCTTAAAATAACCGTGTTTCTTTAATGCATGTAATCATTATATTCCAAACATTGCCATAATAAGGATATAGCTCATCCCCTGGATACTCAAGTGCATGTAAACACACTCATTTTATACATGTGTCATGCACCTTCATTATGCACTGTACTATTAGCTTATGTACATTATTTATTCCTCATACATGCAAAATATATACTGCTTTGTTTCCTCCCATTGCTCATTTATAATCTCATAAATGGCTCCTATGTTGAATGTGCTCACTGGTTCATGGCCACAATGACTCCTTGTCCATACTGTAAAGGCTACACTTCTACAGTAGAAATAGTGAGCAGCTTTAGTTAAATCAATAAGTTTTCCACTGTATTTTAGTTGAGTTCATCCAGTCTTGTTTTAATTGTACTTTAATGATTAGGACCCGGAGACATCAGAGTTGATTATAGCCTAATGTTGTTTATATCTGGTTATGACTTTTGACTTTGATATAACTTGCAATTCACTGATATTTGTTTAAAAATCGAAACTCCTCCACCGCTAATGAGCTAAGGCTAATTTGAGCGGACTTATTTGTAAGTGTACACCTTAATTACACGCTCATTATGGGAATGGGGTCTCTGCTGGATTACAGTGTTTGAACGTGGCTGTTAATTATTTGAAAGTAAATACATAAGTGTTGTAATGTACTGTAGCTGTATCTGTATAGTTTCCGTAAAACACAGGATAAAAACTTTTAAATTAAAGGTGCAGTGTGTAGAAGGTTGTTGTAAACACTTTTTTGCCTACCTTTGAATAACAGGGATTTAAAGCAAAGTTGAAACCAGTAAAAGTTCCATTATTTTTTGTTCCTGTTCCTACAACTGCCCAGAGATGACAAAGTGAGCACTGCTGGAGGAGAAGCACACTCATGTCTTACATTTGAGCACACATTTCTGCATGGTAGTTTGGGACATTTATGGAATTAATTGATTTTTTTCTAATATTTTTAAGGGAAAATCATCACTGGACCTATGCCACAGGGTTTGTATGGAAAAGAGTGTGTCCCTGCAAGGCTTCCATAGCAGTTAATTTGCTGTGAGAAGCAGGAGTATGAGGTGTTGCCATCTCCTCTGCCAGGTACACTGAGTTAAAGCCAGTTTTAAAGCCATTGTACAATTTATTAGCATTTCTTGTGATCGAGTGCTGCCACTTTCTGCAAATAAATAAAAACATTAAACTGCTCTTTTCATTTGTTGATCCCGGACTTTTTTTTAATCCTTTTAAAGACAAAGTTAGTGCCTCAATCATTTTAGCACTGTTTTCTTTGCACTTTACTTATAGCCAAAGCAGAATAGAGTAGAATAGACCCTGTACCTGCTAGTTTTTACCTGCTTCACCATTGTTTGAAATTGGTTGCTGGTTTACCAGAAAATGTATTCTCTGTTTTTTGCAGATCAATTGGAACATCAGTGTCATTAAAGCTCCACTACCTGATTTTATTTTTGCCATCTGTGTCTCAGATTTCCCTCATCCCCAAAAGCAGCCTAGGGACCTCTCCTGCTTCTCTTTTATTAAAAAAAAAAAAAAAAAAAAAACGGACCAATTTTTCCTCCACAAATACATTTCACCAAACTGAAGTTTAAAGTTTAGTGTCAGGACGCCAATTATCTCCGTCTCGTTAAACATTTCGTGATTGAATTGACAGTATTAATCACCATTTTACGTTTCTCTGTTCATGCTTTTCTTCTATGGAGCTGTTTCACTGTGTTAAAGAACATATTCTGCACTAAAAATACACTTTATCGGCAGCTATCAAACTTCCTGCAACGTCATTTGACAGTTCGGTGTAGACCAATGGGAATGCTCCATTTTTGAGCATGTGATTTTGCGAGCATGTGATTGGCTAAGGTTTTCCGTTCCTGAATAGAGGTTATTATAAAGCCTGTTTTTTCCACAAATATTGCTTTTACAATATACTATTTTGGGTTTAAATCATTCTCTCCAACTAGAAGGAAAAAAAATCAGGTACAGTCTGACTCAACAACTCTATACAGGCCTATTCAACCCCTATTACACTTGCTTACATACCTACATACTTCTCCTTTAACTAGCTTCTAAGCCTAGATTTTCAAAATTTTGGTTTAACTTGCCTGGAATAAGTAATGCACAGCTTCAAACTGGTAAAACCTGCTGCTGTTCTCTCCCCTGACCATCAGTGGGCAGTATCCCCTCACTTTCAGCTCACTTTCCGCTCACAGCCTGCTCCGAACTGCTCCCGGAGAAGATCTGAAGGCAGACCTCGAGCAAATCTGATGAAACTCGGGGTAAGCGTCGCGTATGGATATTAATGCTGACGTTGTTCGACACAGACACTTTACTACAGAAGTGAACCGATCCCATCAGTCAGCTCCTCTTTCAAAACCAACCCCAGAGCTTATATTATTCACATTTAACTTTTAACTCACTGTTTGGACTCTGTTTATTCATATGGATCGCACTTATTTGCTTGTTTTGGCCCGCTCCTATATTTATCGCCTCGTTTTTTTTTAAAAGCGGCGTGATTATTTATTCATTGATTTGGTACTTTGTTTACTTATTGATTCAAAAGACTGGCAGAGTGCAATTCTTTCCCTTTCGAACACTTTGTTTGGCTTCGCCTCGGTCTATCCCCCGAAGACTGCAGTGGGTTTTAATTAACAGCCAACAAACGCAGCGCCTGACCCCACGGAGAAAAAGGACACACACGTTTTCAGCTTTTGGAGTCTTAATTGCTATCCTCCTGTAATTATCAAGCGAAGATTGTTGAACATGAATAAAGGTAATTATTGTTCCTGTCGGCAGCCAATGTGGGAGACATAACAGAAGAGCAGCCGTTCAAAGAAATAGCCACGGAGCAAGTCATCCTCGGGGGAGACGTTAGGCACGGAGCGACATAAAAACACAATATTCTGCAAAAAAAAAAAATATTCAGGGAGTTATTTGAGTCACAGTTTCACGGTGGATGATGTGTGTTTAAAATGGAATGGACAGAAATATTTTTTAACTGAAATCCAGTCAGTAGCCATATGTCTTATTCGCCAAGAAACAGTTTTCAAAGAACATCAGCCACCACTTTTCCACTAAACATTATATACCAACCAGTCTGTGCAAGAAATGAAAATTTACAGGTTTGTGTCATTTGTATTAGTTTACAGTTTACTTGTCCAGCCTGTGTGTCAGAATTTAAAACCCAGTGTGGCCCTTGAGCCAAGAAGTTTGCCACTGAAACCCAACCATTAAAACCGTTAAATTTCCAGTCTTTTAAAACATTTTGCTGCATTTTTTTAAGTGATAGGCAACATTTTCACGGTCATTTAAACACAAAAGAATTGCTATAAGAGAGTCTAGCTCAAATTTAACATTTTAATGCGCACAGAACCATCAACCATGATATGATCTTTGACTAATCCTCTATGTCCAAGTTGTCATTCAAGATTCTACGCCACAGTGGAGTGGAATGAAGAAGTCTGTGTCACTAATAAGAAAGAAGAAATAGTCGAAGAAGCTGCAGGGTCACTCACACAGTAAAGCTGACAGACAGGGTTAGACAAGGCTGCCTTTTTCTGCTCTTTACAGCCATCGATTGGATTATGCACAAGGTCGCCACAATGGCACGACATGGCATACAGTGGACGCCTTGGAACCAATTGGAGGACTCTGACTTGTCCTTCACACACCCGGGGAGTATTTTCAGCCAAAACGGCGGCACAGACAGGACATCAGGACGTGCAGCAGCAGAAACTGAAAGCGAGGTTGAAGTTTATGACTCTTCAAACTATCTGGAAGGCACCGTACATCTCAGAAATCGGAATTTCTAACTCGGATGTGAAAGCAGTGCTACTGTACGGAGCAGAAACTTGGAGAAAGAGTTACCAAGGTTACAGACATTTGTCAAGTACTGTCTGAGGAGTCTGGGAGTGGGCAGAACGGATACCGATCTGAAACGAGTTAAAGAAAAGGAGATGAAGATGGATTATCATTGTTGACTGGGAAAAATGTATTGATATATATCATATTTTGAGACATGAACGTTCAAGATACAGTGCTGTGAAAAAGTATTTGCCCCCATCCTGATTCGTTAATTGTGGTATTTCTCGCATGATGTCTTTGAGATCTTTTGGACCACTTCACTTTGTCAAACAAGTTCTTTTTAAGTGATTTCTTCATTCGACAGGTCTAGGAGTAATCATTGAACTAAAAAAAAAGTGATTAATCACAGTTGATCATGATTTAACAGGGGTTTATTACTTTTGCCACATTAGGCCATGTAGGTTTGTATTGCTTTTATCCCTTGATAAATAAAATCATAATTTAAAAACAGCATTTTGTGTTCTTTGAGTTATCGTTGTCTAATATTTAAATTTGTTTGATGATCTGAAACATTTAAGTGTGACAACTATGCAAAAAAAAAAGAAAAAGAAAAAAGAAATCTAGATGAGGACAAATACTGTATACATTTTAGTCCGTATTGCCCAACCCTACACAAGATTTTTTACAAAATGAGACAAAAGCAGCAACAAGCACCATCTGTAATCAAAACTAAAAGCACATGGCTAAATTTGCATAACACAGATATGACACTACATATGCATGCACCATAATGACATTACAAATTATCTTACAATATCCTGGAAAACTTAGCCAACTTTTGAAAAATGTAAAAAGTTTTGTAATGGTTAACAACATTTTTCTTGCTTTCATTGGATTTACTCGACCAACTTAGCACTTCAACCTTATCTTCTGAGATATTCCAGAATTAAAAACTTGAAATGTGAATGGATATTTTCTGTATGTAGCTAAGATGGTAACTTTAGCAAAAGTACAAGGCAAATATATGCTATGAACGCTTTCTCTGGTTTTCTTCTCCACTTTTTATGTGTATTTGTTTTATGTCTTTTTGAATTTATTTGTCTCTCTTTCTGTTACTATAGGAAAAAATCAGAAATAAAATAAAATAAATAAAAACATCATTCTATTTCAACACTGGTCTTCAACAAGCTCCAACAAAACACACAATAAAACACCATCTATTGCCAGACTTTTAGATGAGACAAAACTCAACCAGACTCAGAGGCCCGGGGTTAAGCTGACCCTCGGTTCGGTTCAGTTGTACTTTTGACCAACTTACTCCACCGGACGAGCCGATTGCATAGACGCCGCCGCAGGCAAAAGTCTGTGAGGCATCCATCCACGAAACAACAAAAAAAAAATCACAAATAAAACAATAAAACTCAGGCAAACTCTGAACAATTCATCAGCGCATCATGACCACCATTTTCCAATTATATCGATCGTATTCCAGCAAGTCTTTACGTGGCCACAAATCCAGTTTCTTTAAATAGTTTATATCTGCTGAGCTGAAGATGTATTATGCATTGTCTCAGGGCAGACTCACTTTTTTTTTTTTTTCTTATCTGCTTGTAAAATTACTTTTAGCTCATGCTTTTTGGGAGAAGAGCACCTTGTATTCTGTTTCACTTCAGATCGATATCACGCACCGTGTTTTGGAAGAAAAAAAGCGATCTGCAAACACTACCTGAGTCAAGTGTTTTGACTCGAAGGACACATTTGAGGTCTGTCCGTTTGTTTTCCGAGCAAAAAACTGTCGGAATGGGTCTGTTTAAGGTGACAAGAGAGGAGAAGGGAGCTTTGAAATCATCTGTTTATAGAATGTGTCCCTGCTTCGAAAGTCAATTAGCTCCTTCCTTGGTTCTTCATTTAGCTCTGTTTTGAAAATGAACTGTTTTCCAATTACGTTTCCCTTTTTTTTGTCTTTTTACGCAAAACTATTTAGTAAACATACAACACACACAGGCAGACATTTCATTTACATAGCAGGGTTCGGAATGAACAACCAATTCTTTTTACTCTGAATCAGGATAATTGCTTTGTTTTCATTAATTTTAGCTGTACATTTCAAATTAATCTGTTATTACAATAGTTGTGTGGTGCAAACATTAAAGACTGGCTCATTCAAATGATGCATTACTGAGTCTAGTAATACACTACGGTTCAATTTTACATTATATAAGTGGATTTGTATTGACCCATGTAGTAGTTGTGATGAAATGACTTTTTCAGCATTGTTCTTGCTAGTTTTTCACTCATCCTAAAGCAGCATTTCTACTTAAATTAAGGACACTGACAATTGCAAGATGCGCTATGGCACAAATGTCAAACTCAAGGCCCAGGGGCCAAATGAGGCCCTTTGAAATGTTTGATGTGGCCCTCCAATTTAGTAGGTGACATTTTTAGAACTAGGTTTTAGTTTGATTTGAACAAGTTTTAGATAGATTTGAATCAGATTCACTTTATTTGTTCATGAAATCTTCAGACAGTTTTTGCTTCAAAATTGTGCATAATCTGTTCAAATCCAAATGAAACCTGTTAAAATCCAGCTAAAACCTGCTTAAATACAGCTAAAACCAGTTCAGATCTAAATAAAACCAGTCTAAATCAAAATGAAACCTGTTCAAATCCGACTAAAACCTATTCATTTACATCTAAAACAAGTTCAGATCCATATAAAACCTGTTCAAATCCAACTAAAACCTGTTCATGTACATCTAAAACCAGTTCAGATCCATTGAAAACCTGTTCTAATCCAGCTAAGACCTGCTCAAATACAGCTAAAACCAGTTCAGATCTACATAAAACCAGCTTAAATCCAAATGAAACCTGTTCAAATCTGACTAAAACCTGTTCATAAACACCTAAAAGCAGTTCAGATCCATATAAAACCTGTTCAAATCCAACTAAAACCTGTTCATATACATCTAAAACCAGTTCAGATCCAAATGAAACCTGTTCAAATCCAACCAAAACCTGCTCAAATACAGCTAAAACCAGTTCAGATCTACATAAAACCAGCTTAAATCCAAATGAAACCTGTTCAAATCTGACTAAAACCTTCATATATATCTAAAAACAGTTCAGATCCATATAAAACCTGTTCAAATCCAACTAAAACCTGTTCATATACGTCTAAAACCAGTTCAGATCCAAATGAAACCTGTTCAAATCCAACCAAAACCTGCTCAAATACAGCTAAAACCAGTTCAGATCTACATAAAACCAGCTTAAATCCAAATGAAACCTGTTCAAATCTGACTAAAACCTTCATATATATCTAAAAACAGTTCAGATCCATATAAAACCTGTTCAAATCCAACTAAAACCTATTCATGTACATCTAAAACCAGTTCAGATCCATTGAAAACCTGTTCTAATCCAGCTAAGACCTGCTCAAATACAGCTAAAACCAGTTCAGATCTACATAAAACCAGTTTAAATCCAAATGAAACCTGTTCAAATCCAACTAAAACCTGATCAAATACATCTTAAACCAGTTCAACTACATATAAAACTAGTTCTAATCTAACTAAAACCTGTTTCCATAAACGGAGGAAATTAAAGTAAGATGAAACCTCACATTGAAAATTTAATAATAGCTTTCCAAGTGTTACAATCTTCGGCCCCTGAAAGGATTCTTATTCACTATTCACCACTTTGGGTTTAACACCACTGCGCTATTGGGTTTGATTTATTAATGGACAACTTTGGAGCCTAGACCCCAGAGGGACAGATGTTGTGCAATGCATTGAAAGAAGAGAATAGAGTTGATTTTTTTTAGGGTGGATCTCCTCCCAGAGCTGAGACACTGCCGGTGGATATGAGAGATGAGGGAGAATTGCGAGTCTCACGGATGGAATTTAGAATCTGGACCCATTCAGTGCAAAAAATCACCAAGACATTACATTAAACCTTAACCTTAATACTTTTTTATACTTCTCTCGATTATCTAATTTCACTTTGCTTCTGTTTTCCCTATTTATTTATTTTTTTTGTGCTGTTTCTATGTCAGCGCTGGAATAAACCAAGCAGTACTAGATCCCAGATTCATTTAGCGTACTTAGTGGTGTTAAATAGCAAAATAACAGACAGCACATGGCTTATTTTGCACATTTTCAGCGAAAAATATCCAAATAAACACATTGTGACAAAAGTGAGCGGTGTCACAGAAGGTAGAAGAGCAGCAGGGAGAGAAAAAAGAAATATTTTGAGAAGAACACAACATCCATCATTAGGTTAAAAGCACAGACATAAACAAGCTTTTAGAAAGTTGAAGCTTGTGGTGTGTGTTTGCTCACGCACAGTTTCCCAGCAGCTGTCGGAAATCAGGACATAATTCTGAATTAGGATATGATGTTTACAAGCAAAAAGGCAAAAACAGAAAACTAATTGTTGAACAGCCGGTGTAGACCAATGTGTGTACTCAAATCTTATCAAATCCTTGATAATAAAGCCTGGATAAAGTCTCAATGTTCATTTTTCACAGATGATTCCTATACGCTGTTTCTTTAAATACAGAAAAATCAGGTACTTGCAAATGTTGGGTCACTTCAAAGCCACCTCAATGTCCTCCACTGTGACTGAATCGGTGGAGTATTTGATAGTTTTCTTCAAATTCTACACTCAAAACCAACACTACAATCCATGAACATACATATTCGTTTCCGACTGTGACTGTTGTAACATGGCTGGCTGCCGTTTGGACAGCGCTCCATCTGGGTGAGTACTGCTCAGTGGAGTTACAATGGGTCTGCTTCACTGGGCATGGGTACACGCCATATGTAAGACTCTTCTAGAAAAGTCGAAATGAAAAATGTCTGGGTTCAGTTTATTCTGTTTTCTTTTTATGATATCGCTTTAGAGGCTTTTGCTTGTTTTATTGAAACTTTGAACCAAGTATGTGGATATTTTGTGCATAGAGATACGCATTCTGTCTCAAAAGGCACAGAATGAGATTAAATATAGAATCAATCTTTCAGACCCAACTCTTCTTCGTGCTGGTCCAGTCCTGCGTCTTTCTTGGCCTTCAGCCGCCTCAGATCGTTCCTCAGCAGCTCTGATCTTAGGGAGAAGGGGAAGGATTCTCAAAGTTGTTTTTTACTGTTACAACCTATTTTACTATGTGTGTTTTTCATCTTATAAAATGCTGAAAATAGGCCGGATCTACAACATAAAACAATGTGTAATTTTTCCTGTGGAACATTGATACCATACTTTAATATCCACTTTCCTGACATTGTTATGTGGTAAAACAGTGATTGTTGTTCATAGTTTACTGCTTCTGTAAAATGAGGGCCGTGCTCTGACCTGACCCTTTGCCTCTGAGCAGCACTGCTTGCAGCACCTTTACAGGCATTTGCAAATAGGCCTGCCTCTGGGGTAAAATGGATATGCAATTGTAACCTTGGACTTCCAATTTTAACCTTTCACATTTTTGCTTTAAAAATGAAATAGTTGCTGTTACAGCCGGCAAAGATAATATTACACACATACACAGTATTTTTGCATAAGAGAATTGCCAATAATTGCTGTTTAACCTTAAAAAATATGACGAGGAAAAGTAATCAAGTCATCTGTCTAGGTTTGCTATTGCTATATCATAGTGTATTTACCCCTACTTTATTGCTTCCAAAAATCTGCAATATCCCTTTAATGATTTGGTTGCTAAATTAATTAACAGGTAAGTTGCTGCTGTCCTTTGTCTTGAAGTTTAGTGCTGAAGTTACCATCCACTCAGCTTTATTCAGTTCTAGTGCTGTTGGTCCATGTCAGTGATATCAAATGCATCCAAAAGTTGCATGTGCTACTTTATCAAAGGTATCACAGTTACCGCTGTCAGTGAACGCACCACAGCTTCAGCTCTGAATGAATGAATATATCTATGTCTCACTGACTTCACAGCTTTACTCTTCAGACTGCTTTTATTGTGAGTGACTTGAGGTGGACATGAAACAGGTAAAGGTAAGGTCAAAGATATACATTAAGAGAAACAAAGAGGATTTGAAAGGTGGGGTTCATAAATATGCTGCACCTGAGTCCACTCAGACACAAGCTGTGCATCTCTGGTGCAAATGTGATTGTGTTTCAGTTTAGTCACAATTTCCACTGTGCTCTGTGGCCAACAGTGAGATGATGCACCACTGAATGCACAACAGTCTTAAGGGAGAAGTGCTGAAAAGATTCAATGCGTCAAACTGTGTCGGAAAGGTGTGCTCTTTTAGGTTTTTTTTTATTAAACTACAAACAGTAATAAATACAAAATCAGAGAATTTTGAGGGACAGCTGCTGTAAAAAAACACAGGTAATGTAATTAATGCATGGTAGAAATTGTAGGGGTTTTTTTTGTTTACTACAACCCTTCTCTCTACATGGTATTTTCACTTCTGGTTTCTGCACGGCTGCTGCTGCTGCTTTGTTTTGCTTGTTCAACATAAACTGCTCTGTTCGTATGCTTGCCACAATTACAAATCTAGTTGAAATATTCGAATGTTAATGTAAAAGACCGTCACCCACTCCAATCGAAATGAGTCCGGAGCAGCATCAAGCAAATGAGTTGCTAAACGAGCAGGAATCCACCCGAGTGTGCGTTATCGGAGCAGCTCTGGATCATCGCAGGCCTGCCACAGAGCTTAAAGATGACCATGGCAGCTGTTCCCTATTAATTTCCCCATAGAGCAATAGAGGTAGTTTGATGAGACTTTTAAACGGCTGAGAGGCACCGTAATAATGAGTCTGGAGTTCCATTCGTCGATGTAATGTTTCAGAAACACGCGGATGTCACCGTCGTCCGACAGCGCCGCGGAGTTGCTCAAGGTTATGAATGAGGCGGACATGTTGTGGGTTCAGAACCGGCGGAAAGGCAGCACTGAGCCGTGGAATCTAATTAACACATGGGTTAATGAATGTCAGGGAAAAGGTGTCGGGGATAAGTGTGAAATATAAAGTTGGGCAGGGTTCCCATTTGTCTGTGAAAACCTGGAACGGAGTGGGACGAGCAAAAACAGGGGAACGAATACAGGAAAGTCAAGGAAATAGTTGAATGCAGAAGATATCTTAACGATTTTAAGGCGAATTTAAATTAGGATTTTGTTGAAAATTGTGTTTTTTATTTCCTATGTTTTGTTATGTTAATGCCACTTCACTAAATGACAACTGTGGAGCAAAGAGCCATACGTACTTTACTCAAAAAGGCTCTTAGTGCACTTTCAATTGGACTTTCCTGTGGTTTGTTAGTGGAATCGACTTGCATACTGATTAGACCTTTAGCTCATTATATGGCCTTCATTATTCATAAGAACTGAGAGCAGAAAACTTGTAAATGCATTGTACCTTACGTAGACATTTGCAACTGGTGGCAAAATGCTGATTGCAAGAGTTATTTGACATTTTCATCTGTTTAAATCCTTGAAAATAAAGCCTAAATGAGATGTTTTCTATTACAATATGCTATAATATGATGAAACAGTCCTTTTTACACTAAAATATTCGATGAATCTTTTACAGGTCAGAGCAGTCTTCTCCGGTGTTCCACTAAATTTGTGTCACTGATACTGATTCTTTGAGGTTCCTTTGTCAAACTCAGAGTGTTACATTGTGTATTTGGAGTGTCTGCTGCTGGAGGTAATGTCAAAAATAAAATTTCATTGATTCACCTCTTTTATTTCAATCACAAACCAAACTAAACACAATTTGCCAAACACTGCAGTTATTAAATCCACAATAAATTTCAAAGATGTGTCCTATAGTTAAACTTTGCCTGTTTAACTATAGCAAAGTGTGGTATTTATGCAAAATTTTAAGATTGAAGAAAGGCGGATCACTGGTTGATGGTGATTTAAAGCAATATGATTTGATTTTAAAACCACTTGGACTTTTTTTTTTTCTGTTTTAACCATGTTTGAACAGGGCATAACTGATGAAGTCTGGGTAGAATAAGAAGAAGTGTGGTTTAAAAAAAAAAAACTGCTGCGTCAGACCAAACCAATCTGACCCAATAAAATTTCAAGTGACATTTGGTTATTTTTCACTTTCCGTTCTCTTTATAGCAAGTCCAACGTTGCTGTCTCCATTTGCAGCCTCATATTAATGTATTTTTTGACTGCCCTTCTTCAAGATCAAGTCTACTGCTCTGATCTACAAGGCTTTAATTTTCGACATTAATACCAAACAGATCAGCGATCAGATAATGCTCCGGCAAAACCCTGGAAATGATCTCTTAAACAACTTGTGACTTGATTCTGGTGAAGATTTGTTTGCCAGACTCCGAAAGATTACCGCCCGTGATCTGGCCCCGCGTCTGGGGCAGTAAAACAGATGTGCCGATGCTATTAGAGTAGTCTGTTCCTGGGATGATGGCCGACATGAAACCGTCTCTCTGACCCACACCACTCATTACATTTGGAAAAAAGACCCCCGCAGGAGCTCTGACGTCCCCGAGCCTTTGTCTCATCAGTGAGTTTCAGAAGCTGATCTGTGATTAGACCGATGTCAGGCCGAGATGGAGCTCCTCTCAGACTAATCACAGCTCACCTCCGAGACAAACGCAGAATTAAAACGAATGCGGAAGGGTCTTAATACCGATGGCAACCACTAGAGGCCTGCTCTAATCTACTAATCAGTGAAAATGAGACAGTTTTCCCACCGCAATTTCCTGATGTAATACTGTTTGTAGCAGAAACATTTAGCGCAAAGCCATAAAAGACCTTTTCCACCTGTTAACTGTCAGAAGAGTTAGTATAATTGGTCAAATAGCTGTCAAACAACAAAGTTTTAGCTATTCTAGATAAAATGGGCAGGTGTGCTGTGGAATTGCAGTTTTGGTGGTCAAGATAAAAATGCTTTAAAGGTTGTTTCCACAGATGGGGATCCCCAAAACTATGGCCAAATGTCTTTTTTCGACTCTGTAAAAGTCTGGACTGAGCTTCTTCACCACATCAAGACAATGACTTCTGTTCCACAATCCAAAAAAGTGCACAAATAGTTTCATAACATTATCTGTGGCCACTGACTCTCATGGTGTCGGTAAAGTCCACTGTAAAGTCTTCTTTTTGATGTTTTATTATCTGGAAGTGTTGTGTTTTTGTCGGGGTTTTTTGCTGCTGGGTATTTCTTGATGGTTTTTGTGCTACAGAACAGGAACCTGCTGAAAACCAGTTTCCTAAATTGCAGCATTGATGGTGCTTTTAACCTTTCCTGTTTAAGAAATAAAAAGAAAGGAAATGAAAAACTGGATCGCTTTGAGAACATGTGGTCGCTTTCCAAAAGGTGGAGCTAAACACAATAGATCATTATAACTCAGGCAAAAATGAGAAGCGAAAGGATACCAACTGTTTTTCCATTTTGAAAACAAGCCGGCGTTTTTTAGCAACAGCTTTATCGGGTCGTACTGCTCTTGCTTCATGTTTGAAAACATCGCCTTTATTCTGTGTATTGCATTAACACAAATAAAACTTTTGACACTGAACAGGGAGTCCATAAAACTGAGGAAATTGATACATGTTTGATGCAGCTTGTCAACAACACATTCTGTGGTCCTAAAATGGGCCAAAATGTGATGGATTTTCAATAATTGCTGAAATAACAAGCAGTGTTTATTTTTCAGAGCATGAATTCCTAATTGACAGTTTCTCGTGTTTATTTACAGTGTGTGGTGAAGGCTCTTCATTGTAGTTGTCTGATGTGGAGTCGGTGCAGGCTGATCTACCTGACCGAAAAATGACCTATGCTACAAGTTATGTTGTGAACACACAGAGTGACTTCTTTGATTAAACTGTATCTTGTTTAACAGACTCTATTTGAATAAAAAAGATTCCCACTTCTGCAGATTTCCGCCAGACCTTGAGCAGCCTTTGTTCAGGTTTTACTAAGAGTAGAAAAACAACTAAAAGTCTCACTTAAAGGTACAACTATTCAAACTTATTCACCATCAGAATTTATGGCACTTATTTCACTGATATTTCCATATGCAAATGTGATTCAGAAGTCCATTCCCTCTTACTCGTGAGTGGATTGCAAATGGCACAGAGAAAAATCAGTCATTAAAGGGGCTCTATGTATTATTATTTCGGATATCTGTCTATCTATATGTATCTATATCTATCTATATGGTTATTTTATTATTTGTTGCAGCACATAGTCTCTGCAACAAATCTAGCTCATGGATCATTCATTTTTATTCAGTCTTTAAACTGGTCAAGTGAGTTTTTTCTGGGTTAGTAAATGAGCTTGAATTAATTGTTAGTAAAAAGAGGGCTAGCCGCAATAAGTAACTTATCTGGTTTGTTTGCCAGAATGAATTCAAAACAATGAATTTACCAAAAGGATAGGAACTCCATCTCCACCATCTAACGCCTCTATGTAATGTTTTATAAATATACAGAGACCAGTCTTGACAGTTTGCCAAAGTCATCCATGTGTTGCATTTCAGATGGTAAATAGTAAGTAAGTAAAGCACTATCACAAGAAATGACTCTATTCACTTTTACCACTAGATGGAGTCATGAGCTACTGCAGCACACAGTCTGTCTATGCAACAAATCAACGTTAAATCACTGTGAGGGTTTTATTGTAATAGTTTTCTACCTTTAATTTAGTGAGTTTAGGTGTAAAACATAAATGAGAGCTGGTCACTGTTAGTTCCACAGCCATTTACCAACTTCACTAGTTTATTTGATGAAAAGTTAAATGGTTGACTGAATCAAATATTAGTCTCTGAAACTGGACATTATTGTTTTTCTTTCATTCATTCATTTTCTACTGCTTAGTCCTAACTATACTACACATTATGTACATACACCACCTTAGACATGGCTGGCACTGTTTTGACTGTCTTCCATGGCTGCCATTTATCATATCAGCTCAGATTAGTGTTTGCATTTGCAGACAGAAACGTCCTTTTTACTGTGTCTCTCTCACTACGTTACAGGCCATCATCTGAGAGCTCTACCTCGGCGGTATTCTGCTCATGAAGCCACTTGCACAGTGTCAATAAGCACCTAGTAAATTATCCACGAGTCCCTCTGAGCTGCGCCGCGTCTCAGATCAATACTTTTTGTTGCTCAGTGCCGTCTTCCTGAACGCTGTAATTTATGTGAAGAGACTCTGACCTGTGTAAAACCAGAGCACGTCGAAAAATCTAATTACAAACTAAACCTACAACACGAGCTTAATTTTCAGGTGCTTAATGATCTCACGGCTTTTAAAGGATAATTCTGAATGGATTTCATCTTCCAATTATTTAGGTAAAGCTTCTAATTTAGATTATTAGAAAGTGTTTTGAGAAATACTAGTATTGTGTTGAATAATAAAAACATTTTTGAAATATTCTTTTATTTTCATATTTACTTTGGAAATAGTTTTTTTTTTTTTTCTTTCTGAATTTTACCTTGAAGTACATGTAGGTGTCGCAGCGGAAATTGCTAAAAAATAAACAAGGACCCATTGAGGCTTCTCTGTAAAAAGACCATTAATAATTGCTCAGAAATTAGGCATGGAATCTTTGAAGGTCTCAGTAGGGCTGTTTCCACTGGAGTGGTGCAATAAGGGCAAGTCTTCATTGACAGAAGCGCCCCATAGTTGGTTCCAGGAAGTTTCTCTTTTCCTTTTGGTTAAGAGATGCAGTGTTTTATTTACCTTTAACTTGTTCTGATTAAAATTATGACAAGAATTATTAAATAACAGGGAAAAACAAACAACAAATATTTTAAATGAAACTTTTATTTACATTTTTATATCTTTTCTAACAACTTGACGTCATTAACAGATGAGGTTAACAAGGTAATACTGCAGTCTACCAAGAGGGACGTTCACAATGAGCCAGGCCTGTGTAGAATGTGCACAATCCGCCACTTAGTTTTGTGTCCTACTTGACCGTGGCAGTTTAAAAAAGCCTTGAAATCTCTACTTCTGAATAATTGTAATTTTCCGTATGGTTTATGTTTGATCTGGCGATGTTGGATCTGTCTTTGTATCGTCTTGTTGCCACACACTTGAGGAAATAATTGTAAGAGTGTCACAACCTGGCTCTAACAGCTGTAACAAAAAGTGAGACACAGGTTGAAGGCCGAAAATAAGTCGTTTATTTAAACCAAAGTTTAAAGTAAATGAAAAAAATGTAACAAATGTAAATGGGGCATCAGTAGAATCAGTGGTGTAATGAGTGCATGAGTGTGTGAGTGTATGGTGTGTAGTGTTGAAGGTGCAGGGAAATAAACACAAAAGATCGAGCAGTCAGAGAGAGCCAAGTAAGTAGAGGGAAAGGCTTTTAATTTGAAGGGACGCAATAGGCCTAGGTGTCTCCAAACAAGAGACTGTCACAAAGGACCACTTAAAATTAGATGAATATTTTTACTCTACTCTTTTTATAACTATGCAGAAACATTATTTGCCTTTTGGAGACACTTGTTAAGCTCCTAGAGGATTTTTGGCAAAAATAATATGTATTTTTGAATTATTGTACAAAAAAATACTAAAGAAAACTAAAAAAAAATCTTGTGAAATCATGGCTCCATCACAGGCTGCCCCTGAGTGACAACAAAATTCATAGTGCATGCTGGGAAATGTTGTCCCTCTAAGCATGAGTAATGAGAGCTAATTTGACCTGAGTTGCGCTGACACTTCACTGCCCCCCTCTTTTCTCCACAACCTTCTTCATTTAAATCTAGACAAACTCTACAAATGTGATGGATTAAAAACTTTTCGGCTGTTATCAGACATAGTAAACACATTCAAATGAACACATTAAGAATCAATAGATGTGTATTCATCTAGTTTTTTAACGCTTACATTCTGAACAATTAAAAGCGAGCAATCCCATGTTTAAGAAGGCTAATTTGATTGCAGATGAGAAAAACACGCACACACACCTCCACACAGGAAGAAGACTAAAGCTGAAGACACACTTGAAGATTTTTTGCCAGATTTTACCCACGATTCCCAGTCGGGCAAAGTCTGCACCAGTCTGCACCAGGAGACAGTCTGCATGGCTAGTTGGCACAAAAACTGTTAGTGTTTGATGAGAAACAGACCTGACCTCAGTCGCAGTCGATCAAACATGTTGGAATGTTTGGAGCTGAATCTGGATGCAGTCAGGTATTGTGAATGTATTACTGAATGAATTGCAAATCTGCTGTTAGTGTGTATTCCTAGTCTTTTCAAAATCTGAAAAAACTGTGAGAGTCGTGTAGTGTCCCCAGCTTTACAGAGAAAAAACCCTAAAGGCTCATGATGGGTATGTACTCTAACTGCTGTGATAATGCTTTAGTAATGCTTAAAAACTTGTAATACAAACAATGTAGAAATCTAATGGGAATTCCATTTGTCATTGTGCCTCTAGGAGATGCCAAAACTGACAAATGCCATCATTTGTCCCATTGGCAGTAAATACTTTCAAATCCATTGTCTGTATAAGTAATTTGGCAGGATTTTCAAAGAGTTCCATTTGAAACTATGGATTTTAACGCTTCACCAACACTGACAAATGATGGATGGGCTACATATCCTCCTGACTACCAGGAAAAAAAAAAAATCCCAATTACTTATTTTTCTAATTTTCCCAGTTGTTTAGAAAGCATTGAATACACTGAATAATTTTTTTCCCTTTCTAGGTTTTTATTTACACTCTAATTTTACAGTAAAACATTGTTACTCCACTATAAAAAAATATTTAAAGTGTTCATTAGAGATTCATAAAATAACATTACAATTCAATATTGACCCAGAATTTGTTGAATGAAAAAGATTTAACATTTACTTCTCTTCTTTCCATAAAATGTGCTTGTGGTGATGGACACCATTTTCCTTGGAAAGGAAGAGGAAGTTCCCAAAACTCCACCCCTATAAATTTGGTATCATTCAAAAGTGCTAAACGTCCTCTTTAGAACACACAAGGAGTTGGTAAGATAGTATGCAGGGTATTGGAGATATCTGAGTAAACAAATGTCCACTAAAGAGGACAAATTTGAACTATGGGTAGTCAAGAGGATATTGCTGCTTAGAATGATGTGTCAAACTCCTACAGAAATATTTATATAACGTTTACGCATTTTTTTTTTTCAAGGACAGCACAGGTCACTCTCAATAATTGCAGAATTTGTTTCATAAAACAACGGTCAGGCAGGTAGTCGGATGGAAAAACACAGTCAATGAACACTTTAGTCATAATGAAACATGAAAAATTAGAGCTCTGACCCTCTATATTAGTAATGTCAGGTTTCCATGGCAACCCATAACCAGCACCTATGGAAATATTTATGAGACATGCCCACACAGTGCGACTGGGACAATGGCAAGTTATCGTTCTTTCATCAGACATGTACAGTGCTTGATTTAGTTTTAGTGCCTGGTTTTTATACACAGTTGTGGATGATTTAATGGTAACGAATAGAAAGAAAGAGAAAATATTACAAGTCTTTAAAAGAAAATGTCATTTCAGGAGTGACTCCGCTGTAAGATTTAGTAGAAGAGAGTGTCGTTAAAGTGACTGTAGCTAAGGAAAATATGAATGTGCACTTAGGGTAAAAAATGAAAACAAAAGGGGAAATCAGGCCCAAAATGGAGGAAAAACATCTACATACTGTAAAAGAAGCACTTGTGAGAACATTTTGTTAGAGAAATGAACTGGTGATATCAGACTGAGGTGATTATATCATAAGAGGGTCCCACAATATGAGTAGTATAGATGTGATCTGTAGATTGTGTGATATTTAAAGAAAAAGTATAAAAGCTTAGAGACATTGTGGGTCAGTCTGTCTTTGGATGTGAGTCAGCTTTCGTTCTCTGCAGAAGATTCAAACTTTATTGCCTCTGGTGATTTTTGAAGACTTGGAATTATGCAGTGTCAAAACAAAGGTGGGACTTAACTTCTGATCCACATCTGGCCCAAAGTAAGACACGACAGTACATTTCAAAAATATTGCAGAAGTGGCTTCAACTGAAGGTTTTTGTGTCAGACTCAACAACTACAAACCTGCCATTTCTAGATAAAGTCTTGAAAATGGTTGTAAACTAGCGCTAGCACTTATTCTTTTTTTTTTTTTTAATTATTTGTCATTTTCAGTCAGGATTCAGGCCCAATGACAGCACTGAGACACACTTATCACTGCACTTAGGGACAAACGTGATCTGTTTGAACACTGACGCTGCTATTAAATGGTTTCAGTTCTATCTTGAGGACATGAGTTGTGTGTTTCAAATGGTATCTGACCTAAGGGTGACGACACGTGGGGTTCCACAGGGGTCTATCTTGGGACCCCTCTTTTCAGTCTTTACATGCTGTCTTTAGGGCAGTCGATGCACAGCGAGCCACTGCACGTATGGCTCCATAAACTCATTTTGTTTCTGGCTATTGACTATTGATTTCTCAGAATCACTGCACCTTTAAAAGAAGGACCTGACAGTTTAGTGGTTCTCCATCTTTACTGAGAAAGGTCAGGCATCTTCAACAATTAAAAGTGCCATTAACATAAATTGTAAAAGCAAGTATTTAATAAATCAATGTCGTCCTTTTATGGCATCTAAATGTAAAATTGGTGGAATTACAAGTCACATAATTTGTAATTATTAAATGTGTATTTAATTAAAGCTTTTTACTTTGCAAATGTCATTCTGTACTTAACTTTGGAGTGCCCCCACTCACTTATGCACCCAGTCAACTTTAAAAGCTTTAATTCAAGACAATAGCACTGTCGCTTCAGTGAAAATAACTTTTAAATCTGACTGTCAGCATCTCATGGAAATGAACAATGTACAATTTGCAAATGATCTCCTTTAAATGTTATGTCAAAAAGTTTGTCTGGTCCTGCTAATTGGGTGTTGGCATTTTTGGCAATGCATTTAGGACAGGGGTTTAAAATGAGATGTAATCATTTTAAAAAAGATGACATTTATAAACCCCTTGGAGAAAATACTCAGGTGTTGCCCTCAATGACCTCAATGATGCATACAGCACCTAGACACACTGTGAGTGCCCAGAAAGCCTGAAACATGTCCTTATTCTTAAATAACCTATAAACAAATTTGTATGCATTTCTGGCCTTTTTAACCGAAGGAAACTTGCTGCACATGTCATTGTTGCTAATTAGAATGTTGTAACTTTAAGAATTTGCTCAGTTTTGCTCAAATCAAAATTCTAATGGGATTAAAGATAGGTGTAGGTAACGTATCTGCCTCTTACTGTCGTACAAACAAAAGCATACAACTTTGCTTTTATGTTTATTAAGCAGATGCCGTCAAATTGGAACGTTACAATGACTTCAACTCCATGTTAAAGCACAATTTGACCCCACTGGTAAGCTGAGAATTGCTTGAAACGCTATTTTGAACAATCAATTATCCGTGAATTCACACGTTTTCCATGTTTTGCCATTAATGTCACTCGCAGCCATGTTCTCCCGTCTGGCAGTTAGTCACTTTAGCGTTGCAAGCTGAAGAGCCCCAATTATGACCATTAATAGATGCAGGATCAAAATCATAGGGGGGCGTGCATAATTTTTGGCAAAAGGCAGACATGAATAAATTAACTTTGAAGAGCAAAGGCCAGGACGAAAGGGGCTCCGGCAGAGATTGGACGCCGACCACATGCTGTTCTCCCTTAAGTGTGGAAGTAGGAAATGTCATCAGTTGATTTCCCTTGGTCCGAAGCCTGGCCGCCTTCAACCTTTCATTAATTAAAAGAACAGTAAATATCATAGACCATTACATTCTGCCGAGCTGGCCTTCCCATGAGTCAGCTGATCGGATGGAATCGATTCACTCCAAAATATGTCGTGCGGATGTCAAGATGAGCGGAGAGATGAGGTCAGTGGAAACCGTAAAATGAGAGGCAATTCATTTCCTCACAGATTGGAAAAAGGGCTCGTTGTAGATCGTCAGAACCGTTCAATTCTCCGTGAGTCATGTTTCTGAAATGAGCCAAATGATTATGTTATAATGAGATCTGCAGTTCAAGACGAGAAAGCAGAACTGCCCGCTTTGTTCGACACCTGAGCATTGCCCTTTGCTTGAGGTTAAGAAAAAAAAAAATGAATTCACGTCTATAATGGTGATGTGCATTTAATGCCATACGTATCATATTTGCTACACCGTTTTCTGAGGCCACTGCACAACCCACATAATATTTTCCTGCAAAACCTGCTGTATACAATTATAGACTTCTCATTTGCCCCCCGGTGGAGTTTTTCATGCTCTGCAGTCAATAGCAGGCCCAAGGCAGCAGTTTTGAAAATAACTTCTAATTTTATACATAATGTTGTAGAAAAGTCTTTGATACAGCTGGTTTATATGCAATTTATTACATTAGTCGCTGTATTGCATTTTGTGATGCAATCTGCATATTTTTTGCCGAAAAGCTAAAATGACCATATTTAGTATAGTATTTAATTAAACTAATTAAAGATAAAAATGTTACCTTAAATTATATTTTTAAATTTAGTCCATGGTGAACATTGGGATTCACGATATGCTGTGTTTGTTGTATACAGTGGTCCCTTGTTTATCGCGGGGGTTACGTTCCAAAAATAACCTGCAATAGGCGAAATCTGCGAAGTAGTCAGCTTTATTTTTTACAATTATTATATATGTTTTAAGGCTGTAAAACCCCTCACCACACACTTTATACACTTTTCTCAGACAGGCATTAACATTTTCTCTCGTTTAAACACTCTCAGTGTTCAAACCTTAGCATCTTCCTCTGTCTTTTGGGTGCGACCGCAGGTGGCTTTGTCGGTGCAGAACGTTTCGTCGACATTGTGGGTTTTGTCGGGGAGAAAACTTGCAAACATACAGCACTTCAGAGTCACACTGCTAGCGATCGAACATTTATGTGTGCACGGAGGAGACTGATTGACAATGGTCTACAGTCCCTTAGCCAATCAGGACGCAGAACACAATGCGCGAGTTCTTCCTTAGCCAATCAGGACGCAGAACACAATGCGTGTTCATACGCTGTAAAAAAAAAAAGCATGCAAAATTTCACTAAAAAATCCGCGAAACAGCGAGACCGCGAAAAGTGAACCGCATTATAGCGAGGGACCACTGTACACTAATTTTCAATATTTCACTTGCTCTCTTTTGTCTTTCAAAATTACAAAATTCAATCACTATGATCATCTATATTCCATTTTCACCAGTTAAAAAAAAGAAATTCCAAGGACACAATTATTGGTTGTTTTTATGTATTTTCATTTGTCTAAAACATGCAAAGTTCATGCTATGGTCCTAAAAATGATCCTCTCTGGGGTAAAAAAAGAACACACCAAAAGAAGAATTCTAAGTGTTTGTATTTGCTGTTGGACACAGTCTTATGCTCTTGAAACACCAGTGTATCACATTTGATACAAAACAAATTCCATATTTATCCAATAAGTAGCTCAATTTCAAAATATTAGAATTAGTTCCTTCATGTGGTGTTATTAGCCATGAGAAAGAAAACATTATAGAGAAAGTTGTTCAATCACACTGAAATGAACTTTTCCTCCAAATGATAACAGAAAGGTACTGACAAGAACAGAAAGGGGCCCTGTTGCTGTTAAAATCTTGAATGTAGCTACTTTTTCCATGTAATTTCTGGTATTAAACGTGGTTGACAAATCAGGTTTAACATTAGTTCTCAAATCAACTCTTACAATTAAATCTGACAGATATTTTTATGCATTACTTCCCTTTTTAACTGAAGAAAACTTCTTCCACGTGTCGTTGTTGCTAATTAGAATGTCTGAACTTTAAACTCAATATTTCTCCTTCTGTTGGGGGTCATTTGGCTGGGGTCAAGCCGAGCTGCTTTGGGGGAAAGGCAGGGTTAATTGCAGGGCTAATATGTAAAGATGTACACTGACAGACAACCATTCACAGTCAGAGTGATCAGTTCACCTGTACGTGCGTGTCTGGACGGCGAAAAAACTAAATGGTTTTACAGCAAAAACTCAACAAAATCTAGATGACTGCACATATAAGAGGCCATCCTTATCGACACAGTTGTCATTTTTGCTCCAGCTCAAGTTAACCAAACACGCTGTCAGTTCCCGGGCCTCTCCTTGTCCATGCGGTTCTCCTGAAAGCCAAGGCTAATGTGCAGTGGCTGCACATATCGCAGACCTAACAAGCTAAAGCTTCCAAATAGCTGTGTTTGCAAACTTGACATGATGACCTTGTTCCGAGCGCTCCGGGGCAGCACTAAATCAATCTGCAGGTAAACAAAGCACAGGTTCAGAGACGCGGTAACTACCACCAAGGCTTCCGACCTAATATTCTCTGACTCGCAGCGCTGACTGACGCGGCCGAATGTAAATAAGTGATGACACGGCTGAGATAGACTGAGCTGTGGCGTTTAGAGCTAACGAGATCAGCCCTCAGCTCCTGCCTGTTCACCTGTGTTTCTCATGCAACAGTGTACGCAGATGTACCCCGGGACACATTTACCAACAGAACTATGCTTCAGCCGATTAGATACAGTTGTTTTGAATGTTTCAGATTAGATTTGAGACTTTACTGGCATTCTGAAATCCTGTAAAACTACACATGCTTCTTATTGGCTTTAAACAGAGCTTTTCCTATGATTGACATCTTCACTTTAAGTCTTATTGTGAAAGGAATTGCAGTTTCAAAACCACTGGAACTATTTAGAGGTTTGCTAGCTCTGGCTGCATTATTATAAATGAACCAACAATGAGGCATTTGACTAACTAAGTAGCACTGCAAATTATATGTATTTCCATCACTGCTAACTCATGTCTAATGTTAAATAACTGCTTTTTTGATATTTTTTATGCAACCTCTAATCTTTTTGCTTTCACAGTGTGAGATTTGTGTGTTGTCCCTGTCAATTTAGGCCAATCAAGGCCAGTTTAGTTCTCGAAAAACCTAGTGTACCTGGTGCTAGGCGCTTATTATTAGTTGGTTCATCCAATTACCTCCATTTTGGATTTAAAGCACCTACTCTGTTGCAACTACTTTTTACAAAAAGCCCTTCCAGACCATCCATAAGTGCTACCATTATCTTAAAGATGCTGTTACTCATTTATAGATTTAGAAATTTGATCATGATAGAATTTTTTTTTCCTCCAAGGTTTTCCATTAAAAATAGTATACAGTAAAAGTATGTTTAAAAATGTACCCATAAAGTCCTTCAGTTATATATTATAGTACTAACTCTATTCACTCCATCTGTGGTCCTATGCCACTCTCAGTTTAAGCCCCCTGCACACTTCGGACCTTATCAGACCAATAAAAGTCACCCTGTGTGGATTAAATCTGTTACATCTAGAGCCTGATGCATGTCATGTTCTACAAGTCAACAAGGGACATTAAATTGACTGTTGTTCCAAGAATAATAGTGTGGTTTTGGAAAACAAAAGGATAACTTTGTGGCCTGAATTGCATCTGGGGGTTTCCATTTACAATGCAGCTTACTCCGCTAGATTTAACCTACTGTATACATGTTCCAGGGCCACTGGGCCAACCGGCAAGAGCAGTGGGTAGAAATGGATCTGGACAGTCTGGAGTTTTTTTTGAAAAATTGCACAACCTGAGGAAAACCTATCCTGAAACAGAGATAACTGACTGGGGATAAACTCAGGAGGTGATTGTGCTAACCACCTTGCCACTCTGCTGCCTAAGCAACAGAAAATGAAACATTGAGCATGTTTACATGACCAGAATAATCCAATAACTGTGAGTAGATAATCAGATCAGATAATTGTAGAAATAGATGCACTTAAGAAATGCGACAAAATTATCCATTATCGGATTTCTTTCGTACATAGTGACGTAAAACACAAACTTCCTTCCCGTTCTTTTCAAAACAAACTTGCTTGAACATGGTGACGCCTGCTGTCTTAGCATTAGCGTCCTTTGTTCCTCGTTTATACGCCATGTTTGATGTCATTTCATCTCTGCTAATGTTGTGACAAAAAAAAACAACAAACCTTTGTTTCCTGCCTTTTTTTTTTGTTTTGTTTTACTCATGCGTAGTTGCAAAAGAACAAAATAAATCAGATTAATGGGTTTACATGCACCAAGATATCGGACTATTAGGGAGATTACTGCCATTATCAGATAAAGGAAATCAGATTATGTGGTTTACATGATCACTTACATTATCTTTATTTTTAGTGTGCATGTAAATGGCCTCAATATAACAAGAGATACACTTTCAGATGATGAGTAAGATCTGTCACCTTTTGTTACTTATCTTTCATCAGTGATGGCCATGTGATCTGAGCTTTATGTGTATACACGCAGGAACAATTCTTTATCATCTATTGTACCAGTGTGGATTTGGGAAATTCGATTTTTAGGTTGACTTCAGTCAGACCTAAATTATGAACAGTAGACTGGTCAAAAATGTTTAACGCCATTTTACTGCAGTCAAGAAATATCATCCAGCTGGTTAACGTAATCAATATAAATGACCTCATGAATGTTAAGAACCATGAAATGATCTGTTTTATGGTCTTTTTATTATCTGTAACGCCAGAGTCAGAATAATAACATCCCCAAACATTGCGTGGCGCTGCCGGGTCGACACAGTGCGTCGACTGTGCCGTGCGAGCTGACATTGTGCCGCTTGATGATTCAGATGGATGTACACAGACACTACATCAGCAGTAAGACGGCATCTGATAAATGTGCGTTGGCTCACTTCCCGTATCATTCTGGGAGTGCTGGAAAGAGTCCCAGCAGACCCCAGTTGACTCTCCGAATTAATCTTGGACAAGTGCGATGTTGAACTGTGTCCTCCAGTCACAACTTTAGATTTATGGCCAGATGTCAGCCCCGAACAACAGCGTACACGGGGCACGTCTTATCCATCCTCATCACATACATTTTCAATTCCTATAGCATTCTCCGCGCCTCGAAATGAGCAGCAATATCTGGTGTATAGATGTGGAATTGAATGTGGATATTCAGACGCATATCTTTTTGATAAAGTTTGAACTAAGTCAACATTTTGAACCTCTTCCCCATAATGTTAAGTTTTCTGTTAGGCCAAGGTTCAAATGGGAAATCAACTTTTTATGTTTATCTTGGTTCTTCAGTTTTTTACTCCAGTTTTTTATATATTTCTTTAAGACTGCATCTTTTTCATTTAATCAACAGAATAACTTATATTCTTTAATTTTCATTTTGTATTGTGAGCTTATATCCTCTTACCATTAACTAGTAATATAGTTGATTGTCTTGAGACCAGTTTTTTATCCTCTGAGTATCCTTATCCTTTTTCTGATTAAACGAGTGGCTAAACATCCTCCATAGGTTTCTATGGTAACTGAGCTTAACTCATGGTGATCTGCTTCATGGAAAGAAATTCACAACAAAATGAGACCGACTTATCAAAATAACCCTCGCTCAGCAAAACCTTTAACGGTATATTTGTCTGTTCTTGGGACTGAATGAAAACCCCATCATTTTATATTCAAATAAAAAGTCTAACTCTGCCTCTAGATTTTTTGGATTTTATAATTGTTCCCTGTTATCTATATTACACTGTTTTGTACTCTGGTTTTGGTCTTGACTTGGTCTCAACTTGTCATAGTCTTCTGCACGTTAGTGAGATCACTAAACTGGGATTTTTCATCTGAAGAATATGTCAAAGATTTACTCTTGCCTCTCTTTAGATGTTGCTTACATTCTTATTCATGCCTTCGTTACATCTAGGCTGGATTATTGCAACGTGTTATTATCTGAACCGCTGAGGAAAAGTACTCCCAGCTTGTAAATGCTCCAAAATACAGCTGCCAGATATTTAATTAAGTCCAGGAAGTTTGAACGCTCTGAACAAACTCTCTGTGGACATGCTCCCTCTTATCTAGCCGACCCTTTCACCTGATATACCAAGATTTCGTGCACTTTGTTCTCAGGATGCTGGCCTCCTTCAACTTCAGAGCCTTTTCTTATAGAACCTTTTTATGGAACAGGCTCCAGGAGAATGTGCGACAGACTGACTCCGTACAGGCTTTCAAAAGCAAACCCAAAAGATGTTCATTTCACCAAACTTACAGCAACTGATAGGTCAAGTTTTTAGTCTCAGTGCCTCTTACGGTTGTAGCTGTACGTAAACACTCACACTCTCACTCTCATATGATCTATTACACCTTCCCTGTTCTGTGGAGGTAGTATTAAGCACTTTTTTTTCTATCTCCTCCTAGTGTAAGCTCGACCTTTGACCTGCTCGGTGACTTGTCCCCTCTTACATGCTTCTGTTCCACTGTGATGACCATCCACTTGATGCTGGCTGCAGCTTACCTCCATACAGACACATACACACAAGGTGGACACTCAACGTTACAGAAAATTCACAGTCGCTGTCCAGACTGTGTACTTCCTTGTATTTGTATTCTTGAATATTTCCTTTCCCTGGTGGTCTAAGGACAGGGGGTGTTTTCTGGTACAGTCTGTAAAGCCCTTTGAGGCAGCTGTTGTGATATTGAGCTGTACAAAAATAAATGTCACGGCGTCGGTCAGTGTTCATGGAATACCTCTTCAGTCTTGGCACTGTGTGTTCGAGCTGTATTTCCAGGGAGCGATACCAATGGACACAGAATATTCTGTCTCTGAACACAACTGGATACAAATAAAAGCAATCAGAGCAACAGCATCGTATGAAGAGTGCCCCATTTCAGGTACAGGCTGAACATTGGTCTGACAGGATTTGTAAGAGAAAATTGTCGTGAATCAGATACTAGAGCCATTTCACTTTTTTGCAAAGTAAAAAAGGAAAATTGAGTCTAAAATAAAATATAAATCAAAATACTTCTGAATATGTAAATAACTACCAATAATTACTTATTTCTGTTTGGATGGATGATAGTCCTGGTTTTTACAGTGAACATTTTCATTTTTTTTTTTTTTTTTACTTTGATAATTCATAATTTACATGCATATTTACAGTACAGACACATGCATATGTTTAGTTTTTTTTGTCCAACTCTAGAAACTAACATTATTGTAGTCTATTGCCACTCATTTCTCCTCATGTCCCATTTCCACTGTGGCGCATTACCCCACCTGCCCAGCAGATGTCCTTAGAGCTTTTCCCACTCGTCCAGTGTTGAGCGATGGCCGTGTCCCTTTGTGTGTCCTGACGCCTGCTCCACTTAGTCCCCCCTGAGTCGTCCCTCTGAGCGCTGTGTGCCTTTATCTTATTCGGCTCTTCAGTGGGGACCTATTCCTGTCCGTTGGGCCGCGGCTCGACATCATTCTGCTGCCCCTGACGGGACGGCCGCGAAAAAGATGTGCTGCAGCGTGGCCCCTTTCTTTAGCTCATTGTTTATGGATTTAGCGTCAAGAGGAATGGATCTCGGCCTTTGTTTCTCTCTGGGCATGTGCGCCGTTCGTTTTATTTTCACAGCATGAGCTTTCTTTACATTTTCTGTTGCAACTGTTTTAGCAATTAACTGCCAACGTCTACAGCGATAAAGTAGGTGATTTATTTTAACAGTTGCCATTCAGATCTAGGTTTTTATAAGGAATTCACACTGCTTTTTGCCTCAATAATTAATACGTGATTGACGTTAGTGCTTTGCATAATTGCCGCATTCAGTCAGTTAAATTAATAATGAATTGGAATTACATAAGCAGTTACGGTGAGGTTGAAGGATAATATGCAATGATATTTATACCATAGATCAGGGCAATTAATATTGATGAGAACTTCATGACATGGTGCTGTTGTGGAAGCCCAAAGCAATGATCTAAACTCGATATGCCTCTTCAACATCAATCTCAGTCAAATGTATGGATCTATAAGTGTTTCCTCTTAGTACTATTTCAAATACAACATACAACATAACCTCTTTTCATAGATGTCCTCTGAGTATGTGCAGAGAATTGCCTCCATGCACAGGAAGTCTGGATTTGCATTAACTCATGTCAGGGTAGTTTTACTGAAGCTGTTGGACAAATGAGCCGACTCATTCCCTACGCTTATTCCAAAATGTGAGCAACGTAAGCAGTCAGTGGAAAGTACAAACAAGGACTCCGCTAACAGCTCCAGTCGCACAGGGTACATGGTATTGTCAGAGGTGGCAAAAGTATTCACAAGTACTTAAGTAGAAGTACAGATAGCTGTGTTAAAAATGACTCAGTAAAAGTAGAAGTACACATTCAACTTCCTTACTCAAGTAAAAGTAAAAAAGTACATCTAAATCTAAAATGGACATAAGTAAAAAGTAAAAAATTGTTTAGTTTTTAAGCTGTCTTGAAAAAGAAGTAGAAAGTACAGATATTTGCGTTCAAAAGTAGGGATTAAAAGTAAAAAGTTGCCAGATAAATAAACACCAAAGTAAAGTACAAATACTTCCCACCTTAGTACTGTACAATGCAATAATCCTCTCAAGCAATCTTCACAATGTCAGTTCCTATATTATTTAACCACTCTACAGTACACACGTATCACCCTTTTTGAATTGTTTCCAGAATGGAACTTGTAATTTTTTTTTTTGGCCTTTTTGGTGACATCTAGAGGCAAAAGTACAGATTGCAACTCAATATCTTTCTCCATCTCCTTTTTAGAACAACACCTATAACAGCCTTGCACGCGATATGCTGTTGTCTATGAACAAACCCAGTGATAAAACGTCTGATGGTGGTTCAATTTGTAATAATTCTGTAACTAATTGAAATAAATTCGTAAATAAATATATAGTAAATATAATAATATGTCGTAAATATAATAAGTAAGGATTTTTCACTAGAACAATTTTAATGTGAATTTTTGAATTTTTTTAATGATTTAATTCGTCCTTCTGAGACCATATGCAAATATATATGAATGTTTGATGTGGATTTTTTCCCACACATTTCTTCTTATATGATAAAAATTAACCTCAGTGGGAGTAAGCAGCAAGTCTTGGTCCTCTTTATATACATTCTATCACTGAGATTACACAGACAGTATAAATCCAAATGCTTTTTCACAAATCCAGTTTGAACATCAGCCTTTGAGATGAAATATTTGCACATTTTATCTTTAGTCTTTCAGTGAACAATAGAGCAGACTGACTTCAAGAGATGGTCTTTTGTTGCGATGTACAGTGCCTCACTTTATATCCTTTAACATTCTACACTGGTCTTTATCAAACCCTGCCCTGGCTCAGATGCACTCAGAAGCTCAGCCGGCTTTGCTAAATGCATGTTTGTGTTGTGCATGATTCCACCTGCTGATCCTGAGACACAAACTCACGCGGCGAGCCTGGTAAACAAGATAACAGCAGCTGAAGGTAGAGCACGCCTGGTTTGGGAAGGAGCTAAAGGTTTGGTTTGAAAACAAAGACTCCAACCTGTACTTTATGCACCACGACAGTACTTTAAAGACTGAAAGGGTTCGGGATTAGCGTGTAGAGAATGTGTTTTGAAAAGAAAATCAAAGTGTTTCTTAGCAGACGTGTTTGAAATAATCAGGATTCTTGGAGCTGATTCAGATTCGAGGCATTTGGGTTCTGTTTGTGGAGTCGTCCTTGTCTTCACAATCAAAACAATGTTGGCGGAGTTGAACGCGTTTTTCGGTTCAGTTGTGATTTGCAAACATTTTCAAGGCATTTTAAAGTTTGGTCAGTTTGTTTTTTTGCTCATTTCATGGTTCATTTTAATGCTGCATAAATATGTGGGGGAAATATAGGGAGATGTTACCGCCGCATTGCGTTCTGCTCCTTTTATTTTATTTTTTTCGGAGACTTGGAGAAATACTGTGGACCCTAATGTTGCAGGCGATGGAGATGAATTTTATCACCTCACTGAATCTTGCATGAATCTGAAAACTGCGCCTATATCCAGGGTCACACAACAATTTCAAGGTCAAAGTCAAGCACATCTCCAGCACTTTCAAGGCTTTCCACTGGCATTCCATACTGTTTTCAGGTAGTTTTCACACCGAAAGCACCTTTGACTTATGTGAGCACTTTGTCAGACCTCACAGGGTATGGCATAGTTGTATAAATGATGGAGCTGCTTACTTAATTACTTTAACATTTATTCAACTGGGTCAGCAGTCAATGCACAAGGTGTTTGTATGGTCTCGAGTCAAGAGTCGTGGTAAACAAGAGACAATGGTGCAAATTTCACTGGAAAAGCCTAGTTTGTTTAATGCTTAACTGAGAAAAAAGGTTTGTGATTTGGGTAAATTAGCTGTAAGTCATTTAAAATTTTTTCATGAATGTAAATGTGCATGTAGTGCTGCTTTTAACCCAAAACACCATTTATTGACGTTTTGTCTTGAGCTGTATGAGCGAAAAGTTGTGGCTTCTGTAAAGAACTATAGTATCTGTAGTTGTTTTACCGTTCCCTGTCTCCTCACATTCACTCTGGTGCTCACTCAACAAAAGCTACTACACATTTAGTGAGTGAAAAGCACTGATGCAGGCTATTCGTCCAATAACACAAAGTGAAGCAGTTTGATCCCCGCTACTTTCGTTCAGATTGTCCAGAGTGTCTTCGGGCAGGAGTCTGAATGGAGGCTTAATGTGAAGCGCTTTTACTGCCATTGTTTGAAGAAAAGCTCTACATAAGTGCAGCCATTGACCTTTTACAAAATGTAAGTCATATTTGATTTATTATGATAGAGAATAAATGGCTAGAGTCAGGTCGTGCTGAGGTAAATTGGAGTTTTTCTTTATTCAAAACACAATGTTGGCACAAAACCTTCCCTTCTGTACAGTAATGCAATGTCCACAACAGAAACCCCCCCCGAATGGAAGGTGACAGTGATGATCATTTATTACACAGTAAAAGTGAGCCTAATACATCTCGTAAGTGCTTAGTAATGACAGTACATCAACCCATGCTATTCAGTTAGAGTCATTTGGAGAACGTGAGTAGCTATGCAATGTACCACTTTGTGCTTGGTTCACAATCTGTATCCGCATTATTTGTCCCGACCCGAGATGTCTGTCATTTGTACTGGCTGAACGCCCTTTGGATGTTAAGCGCTTGTTGCCGAACAGTTTTATGCCGCGCTTGCTTTGACTGATGGGCCATTAAAGCGCCCCAGACACTCATAACCGTCGAGCTTATCTTTAATTTCCTCGTCGTCGAACTTGTGATAGGACACATGTTCGCGCTCGTCCTTTTGTTCTCGAGTGAAGAGCGCTAATTGTCAGGCTTCAAAGTAATCTCCAGCTCGAGGCTCACTTAAAACAGTGGGCATCAACCGCACACACACACACACACAAAAAAAAAAAATTGTCAAGAATCTCACTTGTCCATTCAGTAGTCAAGTCACAGTACACGAAATGCTGGGTTTTACAGAGCGCTAGTGTAAACAACACGATATCAGCCGAATATGGAAATGAGAAACCTCCTCTGGCAGCTACAGAACGTCCACACACGAGCCGCGAGAGTCTCACATTAAACGGGAACAAAAGTACAGCTCTCGATATCCTTGTAAACATCGGAAAGTTCTTTCGGGAGAGAACCGCGAAACAATGCCTTCTACAGAAGCAGCAGGTGACGGAACCAAAGCCCCCGAGAGCGGCTTTTGTGTGAGATGCACGAGATGGCACGTCCATGTCTCCATGCATTCTGCGCCGAGGAATCATACTTCACAAAGCCAGAAAAAAAGGCCAAGGGAATTTCACAATGTTCCCGAAAAAGAATAGCCATTAAAAAGCCAAAAATAATGTACAGCACATTATACAAAAGGAGTCCCGTTTTTATTCCAAACGGGAAGAGTTCAAAGTCGTCAAAATGTGGAACAGATGTTGGGAGAATGAGTGACATCCGACAGTTTGCCAGCTCATCCCGTGTCCTCGTCTACGGTGCGAACATGTTCACATTTGAACAAAAGCCTCTCACGGCAGAAGGGCTGCGGAGTCCCGCTGCACCCAGAGTGTGTCATTAATACAAAACCTGCCCACGTCCTGTCAGTTGATTGATCCTCTTGTAACTTACCATCACGTCGCACATAAAGGTGCGTTGGTCAAGGCAGTCTGTAGGGTACAAAAAAAGAGACAGCGGCTAACAACTGGATATGTAACAGCGTGAGTCTGGTTGTATTGAAATGTATAGCTTTGCTCTCATATGACATAGGCCTCTGTTCGGATGTGATGGGAGATAAGGTTTATGTGATACACACTTAGTCTTTGTCAGAGGAGCTAGCTCCAAAAGGTTGGGTAACTCCAGAGATGTAACTTCCAAGATTTCCAAGACTCACTTAAATCCATCTCTCAAGCAATTTGGTTTCTTTCTAACCTCTGCATGGTGTGGTCGTCCTTTTAGAGTCAAATCTCCAAGATAAAGACATTCACAGTTGGACTTTATGACGGGACATGGGAAAAAATTGGCAGAGCTTTCCTATCATTTAACCACCGTCCTTAATTTGCACAAATGACTGTCTTTTGTCTGACCACACCACAAGACATTTACAGTTAATTCACCACAAAGTCCTTACTCTCTAGCTTAGGTTTTCTCCAATCACAACATTTATCCGAACCAAATAAAGAGGAGAGTTTAAATAAGTGTCAGGCACAGGCCTATACTTCAACACAACCAGATTCACATTTTAGCAGCTGTCAGTTTTTAAGCAAAAAAGCAGAGAAATGATTGTCATGAATCATTTGTGATGTTGGCTCATGTTAAATGGAGTTGCACTTTGATACTAGCAGCTCCATTCTCGAGTAGAGCTTCAAAAGTTGGCATTTACAAACTGTCTGTTGGAAAACCGTCCGCACACCGAAAAGGGCTTCTCAGCGTGAAGGTAAGATGGCTGCTCGAACATTCCCCTTGAGTCAAACCCGTCACCGTTAGACGTGGGTCTGCATGCGTTTCTGCAGAGGCCTGGTGAGGTCTGAGTTCTGGGACGAGGACTGGGAGTAGTGGGAGGAGGACGAGGCCGAGTTCTTGCTGTCCTTGTCGAACTGCACGTAGCCGTCTTGCTTGCTGTAGCTGCTGACGCTGCTGTCGCACTGCGTGTCGATGAAGGAGCTGGAGTCGCTCAGTGAGCTCCGCTGGAACTCGCGCTCGCACAGTTCGATGGAGCTGCTGCCCATGCCCAGGACGAAGCGCTGGCTGTAGTCGTACAGGCGGTTGGGCCCGGCCCCCAGGGTGTTGTAGATGTTGGTGAAGGACATCCCGGTGGGCACCCGCTGCTTACCGATGGTCATGGATCCGGTGGGTGGGCTGCGGACCACGTCGGGGGTCTGGCTGGTGGCCAGGGACATGGTTGGAGTGGCGTGGTGCTCGTTGAAGGTGTTCACGCTGTAGTAGCCGTTGGTGGGGTCCTGCAGGGGGAGGGACAAGGATTAGTTCAACTGTAGTACACACACACAGGAGAGATGAGAGATTCTGCCTTTGCCTTTTCAAATAGATTATGTGTTTGGAGTTTTCTTGTTTGGCTTTTGACACTTTTTCATGTCATTGTTGTCTTTTTCACTTTGTTCAAATGCAGCTTTGTGAACCTCAGTCATGCTTTTATTTTATTTTTAGACAAAAGAGGCCTTCTCAGAGGAACCCTTGCTAAACTATACTTAGACAGTCTTTCTAAATCTGCTGCCATGGACTTTAACATTTAACATCCTTATTGAGGCTTGTAAGTTCTGACATCTCTAGTTGTTTTGGTATTTCTCAGAGTGACTTTTTTTTTTACGATTTTCACTTTTGCGAAGATTAGCAACTGTCTTAAATGCTTTCCACTAGTGAATATTCTTTATAAGATTAGAGCAATAATTCTTTAAGATCTCTTTTTCATTCAGGTATCACACACACACACCTAAATGCTCCAGACCAGACTACAACCAAAACTACTCCTTTATAGAGATCTGCACGCCAAATAAGACAAAGTGGGCTATGCTTAGACTTAGAGGTTTCTCTAATGCGCCTTAAAGACTCACTTTTGGTCTGAAGGTCAAGTAAGACATAATTACAAAATAAAAAGATGATGAATACAAGGAATTAACGAACAGACTCATTTGTGCAACACGAGAAGGCGTTGCTTTAATGGTGTGAGTCATGCGTGGCGCTGACTCATACACAGCCAGTTAATTAATGCTCCGTGTTGCAGTGTGGAGCTTATCGTGTTGTATCATATATGTTTTTTTTCCCTCTCACTGTATACTGCATTAATGCTACTGTGCAACATGATCCGCTTAAATCAATTATGACTCATATGTCAGCAATTTGATAGGGCCGATTTATAACATAAAGCAGTTTGACACATTTACCCTGACATTGTTTGGAAAAAAAATGCAACGACCAAATAAATGAAAAGGCCGAGTCATTTGAAAACTATTGCCACATAACCTCATCACAGAGCTGAAATTACACTGCAAACTGACGAAGGCGACTCAAAGTACTTTTAAACTTTTCACAGTGCAAGCCTTCATAATAAAATCGGCCTTTTCACACGGGCGCCACTCAAAAACTCTTAACTGCAGCGTATTTGTTTTGCAGAGAAGACCTTTGATTTAACTCCGTCGGTGGAAAGTTATCAGAGGCAACGCTTGTCGAACTCCACGGAGAATGGAGCGCAATGTGATGTTTACCTGCCACAACACTGGCATTCACTTTCATTCCATAAGTGCTTTGTAAATGTACTCAGGGGCAAGTTAATTAGTCCCGGCGTCTGATTGAAGAGAATGGATCTCGCCGGCACTTGGCGAGGGGAATGTATATTAAGCAGGCAGAGGGACTCGGCATTGATCGGAGGAATAATAAAATGGGCAAAATGAGTGACCCCCGTGAATGCAAAGCCAAGATGTAATGCTGCATCTTGGCAATAACTGCTGTTGTTTATCATCATCTGGCATCATTTTATCTTGCCATGTAGTATTTTTCTTATCATCTTTCCAAAAGTAATGTTTTAGCAGTGTCTTTACAAAATGGCCTCTATTTGGAGAAACAAAATCAAAATTTATTTGCAGAGGAAAATTACTTTCCCTGATCTAGATTCCTAATTTTGTGATTTTGGAATTAAATGTGTAAGGAAAAAACTGCAACCATGAAAGTCATCATCTCTGCCACTTTTATGCAGCATCTCCTGGTCCGGATGAGGGAAAATGTAGGTAGATTTTTGTCTATCCAACCCAGAATACTAAAACTGACATGTGCATGTGATAAACTGAAATGTACATATTATTGTAAAAAAATAAAAATAAATAAATTGCTTCAGGTGCTTATGGTTTCAGAGGTTGGACTGTGTTTCACTTTACCCCACAGCAACCATTTTGGATAAAACAAGCTTTATTGAGGATATTATACTAATTCCATGGTTTTATAGCCTGACAAATCACTAATATATGTAATAAATAATGTTAGACCTGGATGAATTGTTTTTTTCTACACCATTTTATCAAAATATGCAACCATTTTACTTTTAGTTCTAGTTTTAAATCTGTGCTTTCCACTCTTCCAATTTGCCCTATTTTTCAGAATTGTTGAAAGGATAAACGCCATCCATTTGTAAGTTCACATGACAATAAAAATGTTCACCTTTTTAGATTCAGGGGGTGTACAGGGGGTCATCTTACCCCACTTTCCCCTAAATGTGGGACTGTGTTGCAATTGAAATCTTGACTTTCTCGACCAGAATGTGCATTTTTTATTTATTTGTATTGAACTTGACTAAATGCATGTACAGAATTATAATATTTGAGACGACATAGGAGAATCTGTGTCTAAAATACAATATCATTATCAAATCATGTCGGTCCGGCTACAGAGCTAACAGAGAAACACACACATAGATACTGTACCTAATGGTTATCTTTTCCTGCTAATTTTCCCACAGGGTTCAATAGGAAAATGATCAGTGAGAGGCAGCCATTAATCTCACTCTTTGTCTCTCCTGAGCCTCAGCAACCTGTGCAACCCTGCTAATTTGATTATGCAAGATTTACGTATGTAGCCCACTGCTGTAATTATGCCATTAAAAAGGGTTCATCGTTACACAACCACAGAGACTGAAAGCTTTAGGATAATCTGGCACAAAATGTTAGTGGAATTTCTATGTTTAGGTGAAAAATAGATCAGTATAGATAGTTCCAAGCAACTTACCATTTGGTTACAAAAAGAGATCATTTTGAGCTAATGCTACATGCCAAAGGTTTAGAGTCTAGACCACACATGTCAAACTCAAGGCCCGGGGACCAAATGCGGCCCTTTGCAATGTTTTATGTGGCCCTCCAATGCATTTAGTTGGTGATATTTTTGGCACTAGGTTTTTAATTGGATTTGAACAGGTTTTAGATACAAAGATATAAACATTAACAAATCCAAATAAAACATGTTCAAATCCATCTACAACTGTTCAAATCCAACTATAAACTCCACAAATACTAATAAAACCTGTTCAAATCCAAATAAAACATGTTCAAATCCAAATAAAACCAGTTCAAATCCACCTAAAACTGTTCAAATCCAACAAAAAACTGTTTCTACAAAAGGAAAAAAATTATGTTAAAGATAACTTTTGTAAAACTCAAATGAATACAAAACCTTTCATTCAAAATTGAATAAAAGCTTCCAAAATGTCACCATCTTCGGCCCCTGAAAGGATTCTTATTTAATATTGTGGCCCCTCACCACTTTGAGTTTGACACCACTGGTCTAGGCCATTGGCATGTAGCATTAGCTGGTGTAAACTTTAGACCAATGCAAAGGACAAACAAAAAAACAGGTGCCCAAAACATCTATGTGTCATTACATTAAATGGCTTCATATTGTAACTTTGACATTTTGAAATGTGAAATTTTGTTATTTCTCTGGATATCTGAATTCTACTTAATAGGCCACAACTACATTTGACAGAAAATATTTTTGGCATTTAACATTCCACCTGCTTCTATTTCCATTTAACCCCCTGAACTCTAAGCAATTTTTTTTCCAGACCCAAAATGCCTGAATTACTTTATAGATCTTTTTTTTAATTTTTTTATCTGGGCCAACAGAATATATTTGCTTTGCCCTTCAAAGGAAAAGGTAGGTAAGTGTATAGAATAGCTATTTGTGACTGGTAAACTACACGGACATGTCTTGAAATGTCCTAAAATTGATGAAGTTTCAGATGGATTGGTTAATATTTACATTTCTGGGTGGTGCAAGAGAACCCTCTAATGGGCTAGAAATGCCTCAAATGAAATGTCTTGTGTTCTAAATAAATTGTTTATGGCTTTACACATAGCACCATGTGATCTGTGACTTGGTAAAGGTCATCAGTAAACACTATCAGGTAAGGAGGAGGAGTTCGTGACCTATTCCATAACCTAAATGACTGCCGCTTTACCTGCTCTAACCTGCAACTTTCATAGTATTCCCCTCCTCCAAGCTACTTAAATCACTTTTCACTCTCTTCTAATACTCAACTTAAACTGCAGCAGGTGTAATTACATGTACACACTGACTCGCAGCTTTGTGTGTTTTGAGGCAGCTGAGCAGGTGTCCCTAATAAAGCAGCCATTGTGTGTATAATGAGCTAACATAAGGCTGCTGTCAGATTTTTTGTGTCGTTCTAGAAAATAATCTGTTGGCAAAAAAAACCAACTATCTGTACTGCAGCATTTATCTCTTTGCGGAAGGTTTTCTGAAGTCAGGTGTGGCTTTGAACGACAGATGACGTCTTCCTCTGGACTAAAAGAGTCAACTGTGTGTTAGCTAACATGAGCTCAGTGTCCTGCAGAGGTCATTTCTTCATTCCCTTTACTCCCGACCAGGTTAGTGTTTACACAGCGGTCTGATATTTGAACAGTTCATTACACAACTCTAATAAAAGGTTAATTGGTGCTCTGAAGCCCTGCCTTCATATTTCCACCTGGAGCTCTCCTGATATTCAAATAGTCTTGCTCATGGGCATTGGTACAAGCAAAAAGAGCACTCATCCTGAAGAAACTGCCTGCAGAACCTTTGTTAGAACCTTTGCATTACTGATCGGCAGTGTTAGTTTACATCGTTACTAAAATTTCTTTGTGTGTTTATTGCAGCTATTGATGCTTTTGAAGGGCTTCATTTTCCAAGCTGTGAATAAATCTGAACTTTGCAGACTGCAGCTGATAATATGCAGCTTTATTCATTTATATATTATACAGCCCAATGAGTGGGAACAGGAGATTAACACGTAGTCTATAATCTGTTGCATTCACACGCATTTTTGTTGTCGATAGAGAACGTCTCGTAACATACTTGACTCCTGGACTCTGGGTTTTCAGTGGTTTACTCTCTACAGGGAAGCTAACTCTGTTCAGCTAACCTAGGATAGAGTATAGAAACACATCCAATGAACAATCAACCCTCAGAAACAAACTAGTGTGGCAAAAAACCCCAAAACAAAACATGAGTGAAGATTATCTGAGTACGGCGAGCCTAAACCTTGAGTAGCAACACTGTAAATTTCCAAACTATTAACTTTTAACTCATAGTTTCATGAGCGTTTGTACTGAATGGCATTTCGCCCAGATAGGCTTCAATTATCTGCCTTACTGAGATCCTCTGATGAATACTGACAATGATTTTAACTTCTGTTTGGTTGTCGGTCTCCACTTGTTGTGTACGTGCCATTCATTCCCGTTGGTTGCTGAGCTTGGTCATTTTTGATGAGGCTCAGGAAACTAGAACAGTTAACAGGAACCTTGTCATGTGATCTAGACTCCTATTAGCAGAAACATTATTGGGTTACATTTTCAGGACAAGGACTTACAAGTTTATACTCTGCTGCACAGAAACCAAATGAAATAGGTTTAGATTTTTATATTCCATTTGTCTATTTGCCTTAAAAACCATGGTAACTGTGTTTCTTCAATTATGTTGAAAACTCATTGGTAAAAACAAGCTTTTATGGACAACTAATTGACTGACATTCATTTGACAAACACTACATTGCGTTTTCTCCTCTTTCACGTTTGGTTGTCTTTCAAATCACGTCCACTGTACCTCCAATGCACGTAGGATTTTTATGGGTTATTTTTTTCTGGCTAACCTTCAGTTGACATAGCTCTGCCTGTGTTGGTGAGTGCGTACCTTGATGTGCTGGAACTCCTTCTCCTCTTCTTGGAGCACCTCCAGCTGCTTGAGCACCGGCTCCTGTTGGAACTCCCCTCGGTCAATCTGCGTAATCACACATGTCAGGAGGCGCACTTATCGTCAACACAAAGGCCCGGCTCAGGTCCTCATTAAGAATAGGGCCTGGCAGGCTGCTGACAGATCAGTTTGCGTTCGCTTACCATCATCTGCTTGATGCTGGCGTGCTCCTCACTCTCCCTCGCCGCATTGTGATCCTTGTGGACAATCTCGACGCGGATGTCGTTTTTTGCCGAAACGGTTCCTTTGAGATCTGGGGGAAGAGATGGAACAGTGCGGCTGATTGGTCCCGTGTCACAGCACATCTCTTTGATTGCACTAGTAGCAGCTTCAAATGCAAGACCTCTACTCACATCTTACAAAGTGTGGGGCAGCATTTTGTATAAGTGGCTGCTAGGGGGGCTTTTGAAACGTTCTGTTGTTGCTATGTTTGGAGCCAGTGTGGTTCTAACAAGTTCCTGTTGTCTGTTCAGTAAAGCCGAGGTGAGTCAAAGGCCCAAAGCTTACGCTGCTTAGAGCTCCCAAATGCCAGCACACTACCGTAACTACCATAACATACACACATCAGTTGAGTCACAATTCTTCTTTAACTATGCCATTTATTTGTACTACAGTCTAAGCAGGACAGTATTGACCAACATCTCTGAAGGTGCAATATGCTGCCTTCAGGCTTGTTAGTATTTCACCTTTGGGCTCTGGTTTACACAAGAGGTCAAAACTAGTGCTGTAGTCAATACTACTCTAACAAAGCTAAAATGTCAAATCAAGTTAGATGCATGTAGTATTGTGGCTGTTTGATCAATGGTTACCATCAAATCAGGCCTAAATAAATTTGTTGTAAAAATAAAATCCTGGGCATCATTTTAAAGTTTGATGATTTCAAGTTGTTAAGAAAGTTGACATTTCAACAATTAACATGACTGACAAAATGGTTAAGGGATGTGAATTGAGGAATTTACCCACGTAATACAATGATATAGGTCTGGAATCCCTTCAAAGCCATTTCCCCTGTGTAGAAATCCTGTCAGACCAATTGTAAACGTATCCAAAATGGAGCAGGTTTTGTTTCTGTGATTGGTTCTGTGTATGTCTAGTTGTGCCCAGAGGCACTTTATTCTGTTTCCGTTTATATCTCCCTTGTGCACATCCACAGAAATAAATGTATGAACTTCACATATATCAATTGTTGGACAAACAACATCAACGACTTTAAGTTCCTTGTAGTCTTACTATGATTTCAGACAAAACCCCTGTATAGTAACACATATAGTTATAGTAGTAAGTGGATTCTGACACAGATTTGGGGGAAAGACTGTGGCAACCCAACTGCCTCAAGATAGAACTCTTAAATGTGAGACATTCTGCCCCCATGTAATCAAGAGAAGCCCCACTGGCTACTAGTCTACAATATGGATTATCAACTTGGTGGTGGAATAGCCTGAACCTATTCCAGCACTGGCTACATCTAGTTACACTATGAAACAGCGGTAAAAAAAAAATCATAAAGAGAAAATTGATTAAATAAATATTTGCAATGCATTCTGTGGTGTATTTGTGGTGGAAATCGGTCCAGTTTTGGTCACAATGTTGTTGTGGTTGGAGCTTTGAGTTGTAAGGATACCCTCAGAAGTGGACAAGATTGACCAGTGACCAAATGTTCAACTTGGAAAGCAAAAGGCTTAGTTCAGGAGCACTGTGACAGCTCTGCACAATGTGATGCCTGGAACAGAGTGAGATAAAAGTCCTGCCCTGAAGATGTTGTGTGTCGTCTGTGAAAAGCTCTTTTCATCTTCGGTTCCCCTCTGTTCTTTAGAACTATTCCCTTTGCAACTCTAAACCACTAAGAGCCCCAGCCCCTGTACCTAGGGACTCCTATTTGATTACGTTGCTCGACATATTTTGCACGGACAGCACTTACAACAACAGCTGCGCAAACTCCCTACACTGCAGCGCTTCACAAATGCCAAAAAGAAAGTTGGCTAAAAGTGCAAAGGGAGTGCAGACTTAAGATCATTTTACCAAAGCTTGTTGTTGCTGCGGTGAACAAAGTAAACTAATCATTGTGACAGGGCTGGGCGTTTTATATTCATGCTCCCAGAACAACTACACACAGCTGCATTATTAGATTGCAGCTATTGATCAGGATCAGAGGAGGCAGCAGTGGCCGAGATGGAGTTTATCTGAGAGCTCGATAAGTGAGCTGAGGTCATGGTGCAGAATATTGTCAGGAGTGAGGTCTTCATTACCATTGTTGGTTATATACGATGTTAGGAAAATACGATTCACTGTGTAAGTCTGTCCAAAACTTTAAATAACATCTTCGGTACGATCAAACTAAATCTTATTCCTGAAAGTTGGACCAACACACCCAGATATTACATTTAAATGTGTACATCTCAGTCTAAAAGAGGTGTACAGCAATGCCATGCTCCACAGTCCAGAAGATGGAAATGACTTGTGTCAGACCGAAGACGTCCATGTTTTTACTAGAATTGTAAAACTTGATAGTAATTTTTCTTCAGAATCAGCCCAAGACCATGTTCAAAAGGACGTTTTTTTTTGCCGTGGAATTATTTAATACATGTACAGTTGGCTGTGTCTCGATAACATATTGTGGATTTGAAATCAATCATAAAAGTAAAAGTTCAAGGTAAGGTCGAGGTACATTTGAGAAATTTAAGCCACTTTTAACCTCCTTTCTGTGATGTTTGTGGGAAGGAATGTCGCATCAACATCCTGTCTCAGTCAGTTGTGCCTAATTAAGCAAAGAAACAGAGTCTCACTATTTCCTTTGTAAACTTTGCAGCAGCAGCAGCAGCGACCCTAAATGGAGGTGAGAGCAGGTCAGGACAGAGATGGATGTGAGGAGAACCAAGCAACCAGACTGGTTTTAAGTGTGAAATATAAGATACATGCCATACAATAAGGTCTTTACGTAACGGGCAAAGGGAATACGCAACAAGGAAAGTGAAATGGAAGTGTTTGTTGCCATATTCAAAATGGCAGGTATACATTTGTTGCATTGCTTTGTTTTGATGTAATCAATGGAAGAGCTTCAATTTTGACCATAAGCACTACATTCTACATCAATTTATGTTGTAAACTTTGTGAAAGGACATGCTTATAGTTAGAAAGAAAAAGTGTGGTTAAAGAATACGAAATAGTGGTTGCATGTTCATACATTCAACTTGATATTTTATCATATTTTACCTTTCAATCGGTTTCTATATTTCATAATGTTCTAGTTCATTGACCTAAGCATAACCAAGTGCTACTTTGACTAAACATCAAGCTGTAATTTCTGAAATTATATTAGAGTGTTAATGGTTAATATGTCTATCTGTTGCCCAGTAGTTCATTTAGAGTGCTACAGGGCACCTAAATGAATGAGTGGCCAAGATGCCATTAAACAAGGATTTACCTTAGAATAATGGACTCTCATAAATGTAAGCACATTTTCAAACTTAACTGGGACATCTATATATAATATGAACCTTCTCTTTTCCCTCATAAAGTGTCAACAAATTAATGAATGAATGATAAGCAATTGTTATAATAAAGTCAATAACATGGCTAGTTTTTAATATTGTATTCATGCTGGTGGTGCTGGTACTAGGGCCATAGTACCATAGTGTGGATAGTGTCCATTACTTCTCCATCCAAGTGAAAAATGGCTCCTTGTCATATTGACAACATGCCAACATCAACATCAGACTTGGACCAAGTGACAAACCAATCAATGTCGCGTATTGGCACTTGCAGTAGACTACTTATAGGACATGTCTTTATGTCATGCTAAATGTTTTAATATGCTCACAAAATATCAATGAGAAAGCCAATTGGATGAGGTGTATTCAACACAACAAAGACTTTGTTCAGACCTAAATTTAAGGGATGCATATGAACATTAAACCAGTGAACCTGCTGTATTCTAAAGACTATGCTTGAAACACTATCCTATTATCAACATTAGAAGGGCAGTTCTCTGTTATTGTTGTCGTGTTTTCAAAGCTTATTTTACTCAGCATAGAGTCAAGTCTGTCATTAGCAGAGAGCGACCATCAAGTGCTCCGCTAACAGCAATAACAACATTGCACAGCCCACACTTTGTTTTGAAGCGACTGGTCATCAGCTATTTACTGCATAAGTGGCCTGGTGCTATGTTTTAACTAAATGTAATTCTCTCCACAAGTCCTTCAGGCATAATCAATTACAAACAATACAAAGCATGTATTTTCTGTGCTGTGTTCACTCGAGGTACTCTGATGCTAATTGTTTTCACTTCGAACACAAAAGCCGGTGGACTCCTCAGTGTTTGTTTTTGCACTGATGATACACAGTGACGCGTCCTTCTTTGCATAGTTCCCGTGTTTCTGCCAACTTTCATCCAGAAAATATCTTTCACTCGGAAACTCTGGCATGTGTCCAGAAAGCACTGCTTCGCTTGTTGCCATGTTCGCCTTAATTCAGACGGATTTCTTCTCTGAGACGTTTCCCGCCTCTGCTCTGTCAGAATCCTTGTACAGAGCCAGTAGGCAGCAACTCAAGTCTATAGTGTATATTCAACTTCAGCTTTAAGTAAGGGAGTTTTTTATTCAATAAAAATAAAATACAACAAGAACAAGAGAATATGTGCTTTAGAGGATATACAGTAGAGCAAAGTGTTGGCTGATCATGTATGGAACACAAGTTACAAAGCAGAGGTACATCAGTCAAACACAGGAAACAAGTGTCTACATACATTACAAACATTGCAATGTGTTGGATAAAAGAATGATTCCCTAAAATGAAGGGAACAGCTGCGGCTCTCTCAATTAATTGCTCAGAAAGTTTTTGTATCAAGCTTCTTTAAAATTCTTCCTAAGAGAATTTCTATGTGGGATACTTGCAGTGTTCTCAGACAGCGTGATTCATCTATGCTGCATACCCCTCATTAACATATTAATAACATGGAATTAACATGGCACTGACATAAGAAACACACTGCCATTGCCCATTTACGGACATCCAACCAGAGCTTACAACTCACTAAACCAGGAAATGAGCAGCAGTCATTTACTATTGTTGTGTGCTATTTTTCTTAAACATAATAATTTGTAAAATTGTGTATTCTGCAATCATGTTTTAGTTACAATATTTACTTTCAATGTTAGTCTGATAATATTGTAAAACAGTGTTATTTTTAGGGCTGAGGGATGCTTAAGAGTGCTTCACCCTGTTCCTGGGATTTGTTTTTCCAGAAGAACTTTTTTGAGTTAAGAAAACATTTCTGTGCAAGATGCTTCATGAATGAGTCCCAATCTTCTTATTCTACAGTTTACTGCAGCAGTACATGGATATATATAGTACTTTATAGAAACTACTTGTGTTGTACTTAATATGATATCACTACTTTGTTTTATGCACCTATAATGACCCGACCCATACTTTCTGAAAAATGTGGGTTCCAAGACGATTACACTTCAGAATCACTGTCCTTTGGTAACTTCCATACAAGTTGGTCTAGTACATTTACAGATTTCACATCAATATCTTTATTAGAAGTGCTTAGAAGATGGTCAAGACATTATAAAGTCTGTCCCTACTTCACACTGTTTATTAAAAGCCTTACTTTCTGTTTTCCCGTCTCTCTGGCGCGACAGGGACACGGGCAGCGACGACATCACCAGATGGACGTCTTCTGCAACAGATCAGAAATCACACTTACAAATTGCCCGAAAAAAGCAGCATTTATTCAAGGCTACATACAACTTCTTCAGACTAAACAGAAGCGAACCCGAAGGCCACAGCTCTCGTGAACTCAAATGAAAAGTCAACGCCACTGAACTGGAAGCTCTATCTACTTCTGAAAACCACTCTGTACAACATTTAGGATCAATATTATGGATTTTTCTTTCAGTGCAGTTGGTGTAACCTTTGATTCTGCAAAACTGACCATGCAAATACATAGATTTTCATAACCGCACTAATATCATCTTTTTTTTTGGAATTCGAGCCCAGAGGCATGAGAGGTTAAATGTTTCAATGATAGCAGGGTGAAAGTGTCACAGTAACTAAGGCCATGTTCATGTAAGAACAGTTTATGCATAATAAAGCACACATTTTTGGAATCTGGTACCACAAAAAAGACTACAAGATTGAAGATAATCCTTGCCCTTCCAGTGTACTTTTTCCAGTGGATTAATTTGCTATCTTAGCACTGAATTTATGTGTTGTATCAGCGTGTTGCATCAAAAACATGAGCAGGTCCCATTAAACATGATTTTTATTACAGTTTTCCTTTGGATAATGTTAATTTAGAAACATGAAATCATGAAAATATAACAAATTGGCTCGAAAGTGTAATCTTTTCAAAATGTTTTTAAAAAATGGAAACATTGTACTGCATTATTAGTCCTTCTATCTATATATTACTGTACCATTTAGGTTGTCCCTTGGCCTTTTTTTACCCACCACCATTTTTCTTTATATTTTCTGAGCCAAAACCAAAGATTTAAAACCACAATAAAGCCATATGGGGCTGTAACGTTGCAGTTTTAGCAATAAACTTATGTAGCCAGTCTTTATAACAATGAACATCCCCATTCCAAACCAATATTTTGTCAATTTGTTTGCTCTAGTGTGTCATCATGATATTTTTTGCTCTTTTCTGAACTTATGAAAAGAAAAAAAGACCAAGATATAATAAATGCACAATACACAGAATAATATCTAATAATTTTGGAATTGGTAGATGTCCTGAGAGCCGCACATCAGATCACACACAGTTCTTTTTGAGCCGCATGGGAGTTTTTTGCCTGCAGTACCGCAAGTGACCACTGGTATGAGTGATGGCCGTCCTATATCCAGTTCTTATAGTACATTATCACTGTAAATACCACTTAATCATCAGTCTTAACTTATTATGTTGTCTTGTTTGGCAAAGTTGTGTTGATGTCAAAAATCACAGCATCACCTACAGGCCTGGCATGCATACTGCAGTGGTCCCTGTGAATTTCGTTGATCTTACTGCATCAAAGTGATCCCTTTCTTCCTATTTTCACAAACTGTACAAACAGGTCTTTAGAACTGAAGATTCCAACAACGCAGACGTCACACAAGAGACTTTTTACCCAATTTAAGTTGAGAATATGTTGCCGTCTCATTGTGTGATCTTACTTCTCTGGAATCGCGTGCAGCAAAAAGCGCCCAGTGTCCCCAGCAGGATGGACAGCGCCAGGAAGGCCCCCACCGCCACGCCGATGATGACCGCCAGCCTCAGCGTCTCTGAACAAACACACAACATTTAGATTTTCCATTTTTGCCTTTTACACTCTCTCACACACATGCACACAAACATCCAAGGCGTAATTTGTTTTATTATTTATAAGGCCAGTGTTTACTCTTTACAGGCTCAGAACAATTACCATCAACACACAGGCCAGCGCCAAGCCTTTCTTCCATATAATTCTGTGGCTATCATGATAGGAGCTTTGGAAGGCTGCCAGCTGGAAATGGTGAGCCCCTAAGTGGCTTTGACAGCCCGGTCAGGAGACATAATTCAAGTGAGCCGCTTTAAGAAGCCAGCGTTTCTTTGACCTTCTTTGGAGATTGAAAAGCGATAAAAAACAAAACTTCAGCTCTTTCTAGCAGTTCAGTAGAAATATCTAACAGAATTTTGGGAGCCTTGGGGAAAATAAATCAACAGCACAAGTATTGATCATTCAAGGTTTCTGATCATTGCAACTACACTGAACGCCCTTCACAAATCAATTTAGAGTCTACAGAGAGGAATAACTCAAAGGGTTGCTTTTACAAAAGTAAACCTTGGCTTAGATTTAACAAATAGAGCGGTGGAATGTAATGTAGTTGTTTAGTCCTGGCTGGAACAAAACTGACTGAGGTGTCTGGAATTCTGGGTAAATTCAAAGAAGAAGAATGGCTAGTTGTTGAAGAGCTTCCAACAAAGCAATAATGTAGTACAATTTTTATATTTTATAAAGTAGTATTTTTGTAAAAGCAGCGCTGTTCAGCATTTAGAAAGGAAGCAACAGGAAACAGTTTTTCCGAAAAAGCTAGGTTTTATTTTTATACATTCGTTTATGACAAATGTAAGCAGACGGATTAATCACGCAAAAAAAAACAGACAGAAATAGTCGGGATTGAATCATTCTTTTTTGTTTTAAAACTGAATTACAATCTGAGCCGTGTTGGTTTTTCAACAATTCAAATAAAAATTGGGATTTTTTTAGTATGTGTTCATATAAAACTTAAAATGGCATAAAGGTGGTATTTTCTGGGGTTGTACTTGAAGAGTTTAAGAACCACTGGTAAAGAAGTTGAATACAGCTATAGATCTGAAGGCGATGGTTAACTGTTAAGGCAAAGATTTGGGGGCTTACGAAAGGGTCTATCTTGCATTAAACTATTAAATTAAAATCAGTCTATTGCTACAGAACAGAAAATGCATTTGTGAAACTGGCCTCAGGCTCTAGTCTATCTCTTTAAACACTCAGTAGAGTTAATACATTGTGTTGTGACGAGGTGCACAAACTGCTGGTGTCAAGTGCACAAATGACTTATTAATACCTACAAAGTGATGACATTTGTTTGCCGCTAAGTTAATTGCGCTTTTAATAACACCTTAATATTTAGCTTATTAATCGTTGCATACTAATTAACAGACGCAGTAGCCACGAGTGGGAGTAAAACGACTTGTAGCTCTCGTGTCAGACAGGAGTAGCTCACCTGGATCGACGGCTCTACTCATTTGCTCTTACACTCACAACATTTATGTTAACATTTTCCTGACAAGCGACCTTTGGAAATGGGGAGAATAATGGGCACACTTTGTAAAGAAATGACACCTGTGGTCATTTATTAAAGAGGCAATCCACCCGTTCGACTACTGAAGGTCAGTTTCTACAGGCTGTAAAAACACTTATAAAAGGTCTAGTGTAACTCTGCAGGGAGCTATGGGACATGTGAAAAACGACCCTGGAGATGTAACCCAGCTTCTGTTAGCATAAGCATGACACTTGAATCCGTGTGAATTGAATCTAAGAATATCATTTACCATTGGCTGGGTCTTTTTACTACAACATGATATCACCAACGGTTTTCAAAGCTAATGTTTAGCATCTGGCTATTACCATTTAGGCTAGTTGTGCCCATGGTTGAACAGTTGGCCAAAGCGCGGAAAAGCTAATGGCTCTTCCAAGATATTTCACTAAATGTGCACAAGATGCAAATTAGCATGCTGTGTCTAATTAACGTTACATATATCTATGTTAATGCAAATTACGTTTATGCTAATCAGTTGTCATCAGGGAGGGGCAGGCTAAATCTAAATAATCAAAACAGTTTAAGACCAAATAAACATAATGTACATTTGTGTTTCCACTGGAGAAAAAAAAAATCGTGAATAAATCTATGCAGAAAAATGGATTGTAATCTCTAAACTGTAATTCAACACACATCACAATCAATATTTTCTGAAACGGGATCTGTGATATCATATGGTGCCATGGTGAGATGTCATCATTTTCTCTGCACTTGCTTACCTCAACTCTAAATTAAAAAATGGCTTTCATCTGAACTGACAGTATTTATCATTGGAAGATTTTAGCCACAATAAGGCCATACATAGCATTAAAACTGGAAAAACTGCTTTCACAATATCACGTTTGGTTAATTGATTAGTTAATAGTGTGTGAATGCATATATATTATTAGATATATTTTGGTATCATTGATGTGATATACGAATGATATTGATGATGAATGAGGGAACAGTATTTAAGGTGGAATGATTGATCTATATATGTCCATCTTGAAAGTTCAGGTGTTGAAAAATATTTGGGTTTTCTATTTTTAATTGATATAAAAATTTGGGTCCTTTGAGTTTTGACATCTGCATTAGGGAGGATTTTTTTTTTTTTAATTGACTTTTTTCATTTTTTTCATACAATTTTTGATACATATTTTGCTTACTATCTGAAAAAGGCTATAAAAATTCTAATGTTTTAAAAATATTTCCTTTCTAACAACAGAAGAAAGGAAATACTTTTATGCACACTACTCCTTACAACAGTAGTGTGCATAAAAAAATAAAGCAGTTTAGTTTGGATGTCTCCTTTTTTTCATGGACTTAGTATGCTGTAGTTTACACATTGCAAAAAGTCTTATTGAAGGACAAATATGACTCCGAAGCACATGGCTAATTTGCATATATCAACAAAGCACTCTGCAAATGGCACACTACATGTCTCAAAGGAAACATATCCAGCAATATGGCTATGTTTTAAATCTAAATCACTGTTTAATTTATCACCTAGCCCTCATTTAAGAAGACATAAATCACCTGAGATGAATATATCACATCTTCAGTCTTCAGGTTTTAATTTTTAAGGTGTCCATGATCTATTTTTAAGCATTTTGTTTGGTAACATAAGTAGTGAACATATCTCTGTACCACTTTAAATCAAATCAAATCAGTGTGCATATATTAGCTCTCTTAGTAGAGCACTCGAGATCCATTTGAGGTGAATTTTTACTTGCTTGGTGTGATGTTCTTACTGTACCTTGTTCTTTGAGGCGGATGATCTCGGTGTCGGAGCCGAAGCTGTTCCAGGCCGTGCAGTTGTAGATGGTTTGGAAATCAGCGGGGACGATGTTACTCATGGTGAGTGTGGAGATAACTCCGTCTTCAGTGCTGACCGTCTCCACAGTGTAGCGTCCTGAAGTCCCCGACTCCAGAACAGTCTCTTTCCAAGACCAGGCCTTCGAAAAACACCATTCATATATTTAGAACCACGCAACTGCTACCTCGAATGTGAAATGTGGATATTCATAAAGAGTTAAGGGACAGTCCTGCTCTCCCTAAATGCTCCTACGCACCGCATAAAGACATAATTCAGGCTGCCCACCATGAATTATCCTTTAATGTCTCCTAATTATCTCCTAATGTGAAGAAATCAAACTTCCTTCTTTACAGGAAGAAATGAGAAGTATTGGACTGCACTAATTATTGATGCATATGCAATCTCACTGGTCCCGTCCACCCAGCTCCCCGCTGTTTCAGTCGGTGTAAAGTTTAACCACAGCTATTATAACTCAAAAGTCTCTGGATCTCAAAGTGTGGTCTGAAATTCAAAACTAATTTGAAGTTCATCTGAGAAGAAGAAAGTTAGTGGAGACGCATAAAGAGTAGAGGACAATTTAAAACATTTTAGTCAACATTTTTTGGTTTACTTCCTGTATTATATCATTATTTCATCATTGGCAACCTGGCCTATCATAAAAATGGGCATCAAAGCACTGATGTCATATGTTTAATTGATTTAAATGTTGACAGTTAGCATTATTGTAGATGTACCCTATGGCCTACCAGTCAAATGACTTAGAAATAGACTTTATATATAGACTGTATTGATCTAAATGTGTTGGTTTAACTATTCCACCAACGAGAAACATGTAGAATTTTCTTCAAATAGATTTGTAAACTTAGAGTGACTTTCCTGGTTAATGAGCCCAATGTCATTTTTGTACCCAGCCAATGTCATTTTATTGTGTCAGGTGACTATTTTTATGTCGCCCTGTAGGTTAAAGTTGGTAGTAAAGCAGGCTTTCTACCAGATGTGTACTGCATAGAGCGGTGTAGAGTTAAATGTAGAAACCCATTCGAAAATCATGAAAAAAATCCAACAAAAAAGTCAAATTTTTGCAATTTATTCTCACTCATTGAATTTAAATGTTTCGAGAGCAGCTAATTTAACACGTTAGCTATCCATTGGTCTCTTAGCACTGGCCACCCTTCTGTTGTGCTCAGCCATAACAGTGTACAGAACTGGGGAGAATGTGCCGTGCACCTTGTCCAGCTCCAGTCCGACTAATATTGCTGTAGTAGCTTGTCTAAAACTCACATTAACAAGGTGTGTTAGCGTCACTAAGAAATGGCTGCAGTTTAATTTGTATTACAATATTTCTGTGCATTTTCTGTCCAATTGAAGTCTGACTAAGGTAAAATTTCAATTTTCTGCATTTCTAAGAACATGTATCTTCATCAGACCTATGCAAGATCACATTTACTGGTCCACTATTCCTCTACTCTTCGCAAGGATGCAAATCTCTCTAAATTTTAATACATAAAATGGTTGGCACCATTTTGAAGCGGCCCAAACCTCTGTCCTGTCCTTGTTGTTTGATTTAACTCTGGGCTAATGACATGCATGCTGACCCAATCTTTGGCAAAAGACAAAGAAAAAAAAAAAAAAATTAGCAAATGGACAGTTGCAGTGACTCACAATGCGGTCCGGAGGAGGGGTACTGCGGATGAAGCACTTGATCTGACCCTTCTCTCCGTAGAGCGCCTGCTGGGTCTGGGTGCTGGAGATAGTGGGAGGACCTGCAGACACACAGCCAAGGCACAAACACTCAATCATCACAATAATAAAAAAAAACTTGGCTATACATCTTCCTGGCAATTGCGGCACATGCATTAACCGTCGGGAGAGGGGCCGGCGCCAAGGGCAAAGCCGTGCTCAGCTCCTATTAACAGTAAAAACTCCCCGGCGTTATTTATTTGCTGCTTTTAATTGGGTTTGCAGAGGTTGGGGTGTAGAATAAACCCACCCAAATCCAATCTACCTATGAGATAGAGTTTGGTGGTCTTTATAGGCGGCTCTTGAGATGTAAATCAGTGCTATAGATCACATTAACTGACCCGATGTTATAAAGCCGGGGGATTTATTAGAGAAGGCAAACACATAGGAGGTTTAAATATTATAATCACTCAAAGACAGCATGTAATATAAAACAGGGCGCCACTTCAGATCAGAGTTGGTTTCTATGGTGATTTTATATGTACACAGCTTCCAATGCAAACAACTTGTGTATACTACAAAGGACCATAAACAATATAAGTGAGAGCAAATAAAACCCACACTTTATGGCAGAGTTCTGCTGCTTATAATTATGAGGCGCATATACAAACACAAGCAAACAACAGATGTTTTTGCACATTGTAAATGGAACTGAATCTTTAAAGACAGTATTAAGAACAAAAGCAGACTGCCACTTGATTGACACTGTGACGCTAGCTTTCAAGAGGAATTTAATTTTTTTATACAGGCGTCTGTTGAAGGGACAGTCTCAGAAAAAGAGGTCACATGCACCTTGAAAAACTAATAGAGGTCTGGTTCAACTATAGTTATTAGTTAGGTTGAAATAGTGGAGCAACAGACACACAAAAGGATGGACGTCATACTGGAGAACATGGACCGTCCCCTGCATTAGGCTTTTGAACAACAGAGATCAGCCAGTGGACGTCTGAGATCAGTGAGCTGCAGGACAAAACAGCACAGGACCCTCTTACCGACTGTCACAAGACTGAACAAGCATCAGTCTATGGAAGATGAAGTCTGAATTAACTATGAAGAGACATTTCAACTGAATTTACTTGTATGAATTATAATCTACTGTAGTCAAGGATAACATACTGTTTTACTCCAACAGCAAGTCGGAAAAGAGGGGACTAATACAGAGAGAATAAAACAAATTAGTATTTACAAATCCCTTACAGCAGTGGTGTCAAACTCAAAGTGGTGAGGGGCCACGATAGTTAATAAGAGTCCTTTCAGGGGCCGAAGGAGATCAAATTTTGAATGTGAGATTTCATTTTCATTTGTGAACAGGTTTTACTCAGATTTGAACAGGTTTTAGTTGGATTTGAACAGGATTTAGGTGGATGGGAACAGATTTTAGATGATTGGAACAGGTTTTAGTTGTATTTTGAAAGATTTTAATTGGATTTCAACAGGTTTTATTTGGATTTGAACAGGATTTAGATGGATTTGAACAGGTTTTAGTCCGATTTGAACAGGTTTTAGTTTGATTTGAACGTGTTTTAGTCAGATTTGAACAGCTTTTAGTTGGATTTGAACAGGTTTTAGTTGGATTTCAGGTTGTAGTAGCTAGTGGTAGGTTAATCTTTGTAGCAAAAACAAACCTGTTCAAACCTAGTGCCAAAAATGTAAACTACTAAATGTATTAAAGGGCCACATAAAACATTGCTAAGGGCCACGTTTGGCCCCCGGGCCTTCAGTTTGACATGTGTGCCTTACAGAGTTAGATTTTTATTTATTTTTTCCATAGTGTGGATGCTATCTGCAAACTAAATAAATAGATAGACAAACAGATACATATGATTAAATGTAAAGAATCTTTATTAAATTAATCTAATTTAGTAACTTTGTATTTCTAACCAGGTTTGGATTAAGTGTACGTGGGTGAGCTGTCATATATCTCCTGCATAAAACCTCCTTTTTAGTCCTATTTTAACAGGGCTCTTCTTGCACTCAGTGTGAGAATACAAAAGTGTTATTTTAAAAGAATAAATGAACAGGTCCCATGTTGAATGACTTCATTTTGACAACTCTGAATACTTCAATTTACTAAAAAGCTGCTCCTACACTGAGAGGTAATGTTTCTTGGGTCACTCCCCTGCAGACGACTGGTAGGTGGAGGTGCTGCATATAAAGCAGAGAGGTGCGCCCACAGAGGTGGACAGAAGTAAGATAAATGCAAGAAAGGATTAGGGATCAAAAAGGTTTGGAGCTACAGAGTGGTCAGAGCGGCCGGTGTTGTTGAAACGGAGATAAATCTCAGGCACGTGTTGTTTGGATCAGAGGGAGGCGCTGACGTGTGCCCCGTCACATGCTCTACTCACAATGACAGCCCTGACACTCAAGAGGCTCCTGCAAATTGAGTAACTGCTGACCATGAGAAATCAAATATTTCCTATTCTCCTTTCAAACGCGCACCATTTTTCTTGGCAGAGCCCTTGGGGAAGAGGGCTGCCACTGTGCACAGAGACACAAAACACATCAGTAGAAGAAAGAAGCTGCAAAGTCACAAAGCTGCACAAACTGAGGCAAGTCGAGGGGAAAATATTCATAATTGCATTTCAGCATTTATGTGTTTCCCCAAAGATAATGACTAAATGATGTACTTTTGTATCAGAAAAGTTCTATTTGCATTTGCTGTACATAATAGGACTGTGAAAAGTGTCCTTTAAAGGAGCACTTTGTAGCATGGTACACTTTGATGAGGATTCCAATGCTAACAGACAGAAACTGACACAGTATTAGGTAGCATTATTCACTAGAGCCATAAAAACATGTCTTTAGAGTTAGATGTAGACTACTCATCTTGCATTAGTTACTGAAACTGTATTAGTCTATAAAGGCTGAATTTCCTCTCTCACAACCTGTCAGCGAACAATTGCCCCTATCATATCCAGATCTACCTTGGTCATGGGCACTGATTGGGGCATTTTGTATGTTTTTTTTTTCTTTTCTCCATGATAATGTATACAAGACATGGCTCAGTGGCTCACACACCTAAGTACAAGCTAATGCTAGTTGAGAGTTTATCTGATCCTTACCATATAAAACTGTATTTAAATCTGTAGTAACATGATTAAATAAATAAGAGAGAGAGAGAAAAAAAACAAAACATATCTAATACATAAGGCTAACATTCATTTGATAACTATAGGTGACAAGCATACGTATAAAGCTCCAATTACATAACAGATGTTTATTCTTCCATTAGCCCTGTTAGCCCTGAGTTATACAATAACTATTTCATATTGTGGAACCACTTCACACTCATTCATTTTGCATTTGAGCATGGAGGTGTGTATATGAAAGAGTTATCCAGTGGCCTAATCAAATAGAAATAACTATGGACTTTATGGCTTAAAATGACTTTATATACAGTATTTTATCATGTGCAAGTCTGAGAAAACGTCCACAGTCTGATTATAATTATTATATTTTTTTTTACCATCACATTAAGATGGTAAACCATAGCATCTAAATAATTCTACAGCCTACCATTACGTCGCTGTTTGGCTTGAATGAATATCCACAGAATGTACACTTTGCTGCTGAATTGTATCCCTCCTATTAGCCTTGAAACAGTTTTCCATAACTCTGCAATGTAGCCATTTCACTCTGATGCATTTGTAATATGCTACATTAGAAAGTTTGTTTGTGCATTGTAACCAGTGGCTTAACAATAAGTGCTTATGCAAAAAAAAAAAGTGTCAGGCTGCAAAAACAGTTACCGTATTTTTCGGGCTATAAGGCGCACTTAAAATCATTACATTTTCTCAAAAATCGACAGTGCGCCTTAAAATACGGTTCGCCTCATGTATTAATTCTGGTTGTGCTTACTGACTCCGAACTGATTTTATGTGGTACACGGCGCTCAAAAATCTGTCCAAATGTTTTAGCACGACTTTGGTAAGCTGCACCGCTGGAAGGATTAGCGGAGCATTGCGGCTACCGTGGTCAGGAGCCTCGCGGAGTGATACGTACTGTATTTCGACATACCAGTAATATTAAGGTGTGTGTATAAGGACCCCAAAATGGCACCTGTTAAGAGACATGCTTACGATGCTTAGATGAAGAATTTGATGGATTTGTGGAAGAGGAATGAACTGAAAAAGTGAGTATTATTATTATTGTTTTGTATTTCATGTGTTACAACTGTCACTGTTGGGAGTTATTGTGAAAAAGTTGAGTAAAGTTCGATTTATCTGACACACGTTTTGTTTCACTTAATGCGCCTTATAATCCGGTGCGCCTTATGTATGAAAATAGACATGTTCATTGATAATAATCCACAGTGCGCCTTATAATCCGGTGCGCTTTATAGCCCGAAAAATACGGTACATAGTGGAAACATCCAACAAACTGTCTTTCTGTTTTAAAAGACGGATTATCAAATAAAAATGTAAGATAATGTTTTGTAAAGCTTCCTTTGCAGCCTCAATAACCTTGAACCTGTGCCCCTATCCATCCCATTGTTACTGAGGCTCACGACCAAAGTTACTCTCAAAACCTGTCCCATTAGCTCACAGACAGCCGTGTCACCGCCACTCATCACTCGTCACATTTCGCCGTGACCTTAAAATGTCTTTCCAATAAACAGCTGTCCATTTATTTCCCGCTCGCTGATTAATTCCAAAGGGCTGGGATAATTTTTCATTGAACTACGGCTATCAGTCACAGCGCAGAGATAAAGCCGCGCAGTCGGCCATTAGAAATCAATGATATGCTCCCTTATTAACTTTCACTGACAGTTGTGCTGAAGGTTTAAAGTGACGCAGGAGCTTTAACGTTCATTTTCCTCAGACGCTATTTGACATTGTTGGTAGTTGGTGAATTCTTTGGCCTAAACAGACTTTTTTTTCCCTTCTTCTTTGTTCTCAGCATTTAAAGACTAGTATTTTAAGGCTCCCATCTCACCTAACATCTTCATGACACCTTCATGCCCTGCTTAACTTCTCCACAAGATCACAAGACAATGTTTTCCACATTCAGCGTGTGATAGACTATTGTACCCACCATTCACTGTGAGCGACACCTCCTTCTCCCCGGCGCCCACTCTGGGGACCACGGCCCGGCACACGTACTTCCCAGCATCCTCCTGCTTTACCGCCTTCAGGGTCAGAGTGTTCTTGTTGCTAAGCACCTGCGTTGGGGAAAGAGAAACACTTTGAAAGGTGGAAAGAGACACTAGTCATTTCTAACTAGCTGAAAAGCAATTAGAGCAGCACAAAAGCAAGGCTACAATGAGAAACGCGAGATTTTTGTGAGATGTTGCATAGTTGGCGGAGAGAAAGCAGTGACTAGCCCAAGAATTTTTTCATTTGTGTCTTCATTTCAGCATTTCAAAGCGCCGAGCCTTCTGTTAATTGTCTTCTCCCTGGTTTTCGTTTTCTGTCAGCCACAAAGGCCTTTATTGGTACTTTTACTTCTTTAGAAAAGGTATGTGTCCATGGTGCGGCTCATTCCAGAATAAAACATTGTTAAAGCATTGTTACAAGTGAGAAAAAGGCGAGAGTATTTTCACAACTTGGAATTGTTTTGACTGAGAACACTGTGTTTTTTGGAACACAGTGAACTTTATTCAATCTATATTTGCTTGGACAGAATTTGAAATATGTCCGATTTTTTCACTTTAACTCAGTGTGCTGTATTCTCAAAACAAATATATGATATCCAATGTAATGTGGCCTTGAAGCTGTCAAACTTAAACATTTCTTGTAGCAGTAAAACATACCGACAAAGCATGAATCTTTCGCCAAGATTTTGCATTGATGATGGGAGTCGAAAAGTCTTCTCCAGCACATCTCAAAGATTCTCAATGGGGTTAAGGTTTGTTTCCAGCTGACGCATAATCATCCATGCAGTAATTATTCAATGGGAAGCTCTTGCCTATTTGCTCAGTTAAATCTAGGTGGTGACTTTCTTTTGGCCGAGCAGTGTATAAAAAGTTTCACTTTCAACAGTTTGAAGACCATCAGTGAAGCTATAAAGTGAGATATGTGCATCTGAATGGTTGCTTTACAAAACACCAAGGACCATCACCCACATGCTGTTACTGGCTGGCAATAAATGCATGGACTTACACAGTAAACTGCTAAGATTACAAAAATGAATGCATTTAAACCTACATTGAGTGGCTTAAGTTCTTTAAAAGTAATTATTTGAGTTAACAGTAAAAGAGTATGAAGTGGTAGAGAAGGAACAATGACTTCTGAGAGCACCTTCTATGTAAGACACTATAATTACATCAAATTAATAAAAGTTATGTAATGCCTTACATAATAAACGATTAAAGTTAATGGAATCTACTGTAGGCAATGTCCACATGAGAAATACAGACATTGTTTTGAGCTAAATGAATCTCTTTAATGTCTTTACCGGTTTAAAACTGACTATTTATGACAGAAAAAGATGTTGCAAAAGTATTAGTAAAGGTCTATTAAATGTTAAAAAAAAATAAAATAAATGAAAATAAAATAATTAATCATTGTGAGTGGACTGAAATGCATTTGTGGTTACTCATTACACTATCACAAATACATTTTTACATAAAAATCTTGAAAGACATAATGAAAATGATTGAATACATATTTCAAATACATATGTTTCTAGCTGACCCTGGGCAGACAAAGCACCTGCTGTACTCCATACCTCACTCTGTGGGAGCTACATGTGTTGATCCCCAGTAGACATGGTGGCCATGGAGTGAGGAGTGCAGTGCATTGTGGGGATTATCGGTGGGTAAATAAAACATACCACGCCTGAGCCTCGCTTCATCCAGACAATAGTGAGAGATGGGTTCCCAATCCAGGCACAGCTGAAGACTGCATCAGATCCCAGGTCCACCTGCAGAGACTGGGGCTCAGCTGCCATCCTCGGACCGACTGTAGACCACAGGAAAACCATGGTCACAAACTCATGGCGCAAAAAAACTCAAATAAGTGGATTCACAAAAATGTGTAGCTAGATAGTGTGTAAAAAAAATCTGTACTTACAAATTCAGAGTGTGACAGATAGAAATCCCATGTGGGACAATGTAATATGAGTGTTTCCGCTACATTTGTCATGTCAGATGTACATAGTGACCCGTGTTTATTGCCAATACATGTCTAATTTGTCAGAAGCACAAAAACAGAAACATATGCTGCAGTTCATTTAAGGTTGAGTGCATTTGTGAAGAGAAACAACTCTATTATTGCAGTGACATATTATCTCTATGTGTGAATGTAACAGGGAGCACTGTTGCTCTTTTTATGCTGATGTTCTCATAGCACATAACCTATTAAGAGAAGTAGATGCAATGCTCTGGCATAAATTATTATTAATAATTGCAACTCCTACTTTTCATACCGTGTTCATTTACTATCATAATGCATAGAAAAAAGGTATTATTCATTATAAGGTTTGAATTCAGTTCAATTCAAATGCCAAGGGGAAGTTTAAAAGCACAGAGCACACAATCACACATAGACAAACACTATAAACAAAGAAACTACAAGATAGACATTATATTATAGCCAAAGGAAAAAAATTCTAATGCTTGGCAATATGACCTATGTCTACATTATAACATTATAATATAGTAATTCAATCTTTCAACCTTGATTAAAAATAAGACAGGAGGTCATAACTAGTCTGCTCTATGAGAAATAACTATGGAAATAAAATTGTGGCTTTTCATTCAAAGTTAAAGGTGGTTATCTTAGTTCAGTTCAGTCTTGAATATGTTTGAATAGTCCTTGAAGAAGACTCACAGTAGACGTCCACGTTGCGGCTGATGTTGGTGTTGCCCAGGGCATTGGTCACTTCACACGACACAGGTTCAGTGAAGAAGGTGTGGTCCACCACCGCCTCGTAGGTGTCACCCATCACATCTTGGATCACACTGCCACCTTTGGCCCATCTGAACATCACACAGGAGACACAGAGTTGGATTTAGTCACTGCATTTTACTCCACTCCTTTGTGTAACACTGATTTGATGAAGCATTCAGACATGGGTTCATTTAATGAAGAAGCGTGGTTCTCACAAAAATGAGAAAAATGCCATAATTTGTAATAATATGACAGATGATTTCCAAATGACCCTATTATCTGTAATGGAGTTTTCAACTAAAACCTGTGAGAAAAGTCATTTCAGGTGAAGATAAAGAAGGCTTGGGTTGACAACTTAATCAAATGTTAATTTACAAAAGGAATGTATATATTTCTTTTGTTCCTGAAATGTCTGGAAATGTAAACAGTGGCATAAGTACCAAGTTCCAGGAGAGTAAATGACTGAAAGTGTTTAAAAGTTCTGAACTAAACATAAAAAATAACCAGATGGATTCCTACTCTTAACTAACAGATGCACATCTCTTCATTTCCCATAAGCACTTTACTTTTAAACAGGGTCATTGTGGGCTGGAGGATATCCCCACTGACTTTGGGCAAAGGCAATGATAAGTGATAGCTACTTGGACAAGAGAATATTTTTTAAGTGTTAGGGTTATATTTCTCAACACTATTTAATTAAAACGGATGGCTAGTCCTTTCCCCAGGCTCCTGTATTTAAAAAGAACTCTTAATACCGTGGATAGTTTCACCTACTTCACCTATTCATTTTACAATGGGTGAATGAATCTCAAGCTTTGACCTATGACCTCTTTATAAACATCCACATAAAGCACATACAACTGCTGTAAGTCTCGGCATAATTCAACAACACTAAGTGAAAGAGAACATTATGCCACTACGTCTCGTCTCACCCACTGCTGCTGAATAAAAGACTGGCCTTGACTAAAATGGCCAGCACAGTGGTTCACATTTAAAAAAGCCACTTTTGGTTCACATGCAGCTTTTTAACTGTCCATAATACTGCGCCGAGTCAAGAGTCAAATGTTATTCAAAGCTATATCAAAGGGTGAGGGTATTGTAAATGGATAATGTAGTGGCCTTTTCAGAATTAAATTTGAAGAAATGAAAAACTAACAACTAACATTTGGTATATTTCTTTACAGCATGATAATAGTGGAATATTAGAGGGACAAGAAAATGATGTATAATTTCTTTTTTGACTGACAAGAATCCACTTCCATTTCCCTTTTACTGTTCTTAAACTGGCCAGAGTGGACAAACTGACGATGTTTTGGGACAAGGGCAATTATGTTTGTGTCTTTTATTCTTTTATTTGACATTTCTAAACTAAATTGATATTGTTTTACATTTCCTCTGATTTTGTTCACAGACAACAGCATGTCCCTGCAGGGCTACTGTAGATGTTCACAGGAGGTTAAAAGGAGGAGTTTGAGAATCACAAATAATGTTACCATCAGATAACATAAAGAAATGACACAACTACACCTTTAAACATTTCCAGATCAGATTAAATTAAGGAAAATGAAATATCAAGATCAGTGAATGTCAAACTGTGATAGGAGTACAGGTTTTTTTTTTTAACCCAGGAGTCTGACATAGTTTTTGAGCTGAAATAACCACATACATTTACAAAATGTAATTATAAAAGCACATTACAAATCTGTTTTTATTGTTGCATTACTTTATTGTACATTATAAAGTATCTTTCAACACAACCTACTGTTTGAGCTCTAGAAAATCAAGCTTCAAGTGTGACTTTGATTAGGAAATATAGTCACACAAAATATATATTATAAAATTCATTAAGTAACATTCAGTTCAGTGTATTTTTATAAGGGCAAAACTGTGATGTGAACTACTGTGCATTATATATGAGGTTAAAAAGACTTAGACCACACATGTCAAACTCAAGGCCCTTTGCAATGTTTTATGTGGCCCTTCCATACATTGATTAGGTGATATTTCTGGCATTAGGTTTTAATTGGATTTGAATAGGTTTGATTTTTGCTACAAAGATAAATCAAATCTTTTAAAATCCATCCAAAACCTGTTCAAATCCATCTCAAAACTGTTCAAATCCATCTAAAACAAGTTCAAATCCAACTAAACCTTGTTCAAATCTAAGTAAAACCTGTTTAAATCCATCTAAAACCTGTTCAAATCCATCAAAAACTGGTTCAGATCAAACTAAAACAACTAAAAAAGTTTCCATTAAAGGAGGTAATTATTGTTAAAGATAACTTTTGTAAGACTCGAAGATTTCTCACAATCAAAATTTAATAAAAGCTTCTAAATGTCACCATCTTTGGCCCCTGAAAGGATTCTTGTTAACTATTGCGGCCCCTCACCACTTTGAGTTTGACGCCACTGACTTAGACAAATATTCTCCGAGCTGGAATTTGTGTGAAAAAACTGACAACCACTGATCAACTTGTTGGCAGCCATTATGTACAAAATACTGTATTTAGATAATCGACGTATGATGTAAAAGACATGAGTTATTGGGGATAATATTTTGAGAAAATTCATGAGAAAGTGTATGAAACTGACTCTCTGAAGCCTATGTATCGTGAGTCATCTTCCGTCTGCCCTGACCTCCTCACACTGTCAGCCGATCAGCTCTCTTTGCGCCGTCTCGATGGCGCGTCTTTTTCTCGCTGACGCCTCCGACGCCCGCATCACTTTGCTGTCAAAATAATCCCCGCGACGTCCTCCTTTGCCCCTCTTTAAAACTTGACCAGACACTTCTCAGCGGAGGTTTCTTGATGTTCCAACACGCTTCCTGTCCCTGTCAGTCTTCTGTCTGCCGCAGCATCGCGCTCCCCCGACTCCGCCGCTAACAAAAATAGAGGTGGCCACCTTGTCAGATTACCATTTGTGGTTTCTTCAAAGGGATCGAAAGTATCACAGAGCCGCCGCGCGAGTTTTGAGCTCATTTGACGCGAGTTGTGTTGGACAATATGGCGGTGAAAGGACATGTCTCGCCGCCTTCCAGACAGATTTGATTATCTTCACTTCCCCGTTCCACCTGGTGACACTGGCAGGTTTATGTTTCAGCCTTTATCAGCGCTCCGTATTGATTTATAGCAGCCTGTCAAAAACATGGACTTCTTTCTTCGATGAAAGCCAGTCATATCGCGTCTAAAATCAGCCGCTTTCAGAGCAGATGCCTGGTCTCCGCTGTTATTATTGTCTCTCAAATCTACAGGGGAAACGGAACACTTGAGGGGCTTTTGTCTGTGAAACCTACAATGTTTGCGGTGCACTTTGATGTCGGTGGAAATATCATGTGAGGTTCGATAGTAACAACGCTGTCTCCCGAATCCGATGCATCAATGTGTTTCTGGAAAGGTGCATGACTAAAATATAAGGGTTTTAGAAGAAAATGGTGTATCAAATTTAAAATCGAGATGCCTGCATAGTTGGTGTACAAACTTTTAGGGACTACAACCAAGTCAGTAAGAGAAAACCAAGCAACTGAGGTCTCAATATTATGTAACCAATTGTATACTTATGTTTAGGAAGCACTTGCGGTTGAGAATTAGGGAAAAACAATAAGAACTCATGTTATCATTATTGTAATTTACACTTTGAGTTATGGAAATAATCTCTTGTGTAGTGTATTACAGGATAGCATAACATGGTACACTGTATTGCCATTTTCCGTATCCATTTACAAACATAAAATGATAAAATGAATAAACTCTTGTCCTCCTGTCCTGGCCATTCCTGTATCCTTTTTATAACTGACTTTCTGACTTAATATGAAGGCGTTTTATTCAGTGTTTTCATGTAAATGTATGGTTCTTTTTGTAAATTTGGATGAAGCTTTTGTAAGATGATTTAATACAGTGTTTTGCTGACAGAGTAAGAGGACTATCTTTTAGGCTAAATATATTCATTTGAAAGGGCTTTTGTGGAATAGCCAAGCTTAATATATATATATATGGTTTTATACAACCAAAAAGTTAAATATACCTCCATATATTCTATATTTTTTCACATTTAGTATATAAATTCTCTGCTGACGCCTTTGTTTTTTTTTTGTTTTTTTTTTATTATCTTTTTTTTTTTAATTATTATTGGGGTATTTGGAGTATACATAGGTGACGTCTAATGGTCCACTGTTACTTAAAGTAAACCCAGTTTTTGCCATCCGTCCCTCAGCCCCATCCTCCAAGAGCAGCATACTAACCTTTTCTGCTTCTTTTATTTAAAAAAAATAAAATAAATAAAAATAAAAATCACCACAACATATTAATACGTTTAAATCAATAAAATCAAAGTTTAGCGCTGATCTGAAACTTTTAGCTTTGGAGTTTACTGTCATCATCTATTAAAATCTTTATTATTATTATTTATTAGATCACGTCTTGATGATTTCTATTACAATAAGCTGTTAGTGATTAAACTGTCAAACTAAATGCAACAGTAAAAAAAAAAAAAATCAGGTAATGGACTTTTAAGCTCCTTTGCAGAACCAATGGTTTCGTCTGACCACTAATGTCTAATCTCAATGATATTGAGCCACAGATCAATGGCTATTAATACTGTGGACACATGCAGTGGCAGATTCCAGATAGGTACAATTGCAACATATTTCCCACTGACTGAACAACAGATCAAGCTTTGCCTCCTGTGAGCAATACATTTTGTCCATACATGTCAAATTAATAATGTTAGGCCAGAACCCTATTGATCAATGGCTAATAGTGCTGTCTTTATATGTATAGGCAGATTCTGAACACATTGGCTACATCACTGATTACCCAGTGGAGTGGACATTACAGCTTTGTGTGTAATAATAGATTTTCCCAGTCCCTTTATTTGCAATCCTCCTTACAGGAATGTTACTGTATAGTTCTATGACACTACATTTCTGGAGGCAGACTCCTCATTGACGGAGTTCTCGATCCAGTTTGTCAATCTCTGTGTTCTATAGAGATATTATTAGTCTAGAATGCATTTGATGGCTTCTCCGCCGTCGATAAAAGAGCTCCACCCACTCCCTTCACGCGGCACAATTATTTCTGCCACCAACTAGCAATTTGCCGTTTGCCGTTGAGTGATGTGCGCCGAGTACCAGGCTCCATCGATTGTAGAAACATAGCGACTGGAATTCAAGTGGCCTATTAGCTGACTCACTAACACTTTCCCCTGCCTATCCCCCGCACTGGGATTGAGATGCTAATAGGGCTAAAGTTAGCTAACTCGCAATGATGTCTAGCCTTGTAAATTGGTGTGATAACAGCAGTTTTCGAGCTGTCAGGCCAAGCCGTTTCCCTAATGGATCTGTTTATCAGCTGTGTAATTGGTGCATACTCGGGCAATCTGGTGATTAAGCAGCAGTCAGTGCCTTATATATGGTCGGCAAGTGGCTTCTTTAAAACATCTCTTTGATTGGTGAGGTTTGGATGGAGGTGGAAAAAGCACAAAGATGCAGCGTAAGATGCCAGAAATGATTAACCATTGTGTGAAAAAAGATTGACGAGATAATCTGGAACATTTTAAGCACGTGTGAGAGAGCAATACACTGACCTGCCATAACATTATGACCATTAAGATCCCCATAATGACCATATTAGAACTGTGAATGACATTAATTATACGGCACCTGTCAGTGTGTTGGTTTTAGTTGTGGAAGAATAAAAAAAATACGATGGAATTAGCAGACCATTTGGGCCACATGGAGCTAGCTCGACATGTGGGTCTAAAAACATCCAAAATCTGATTCTTTTGGGGTGTTTCTGGTCAGCACTGGACAGTACCGACCGAATGTGGTGCATAGAAACACGAAAGCTGAGATAGAAATAGTGGTAAAAGAGTCATTTACATTGATCTAACTCCTAAGAGCTTGGAAGATTGGAAGAGAGAAAGAAAGTGTGTCAAGTCATGCAGTTTGTTCGCTCCACACTTTCATCTCATTAAACCTTTTTTGAATACTGATTGTGGAATTGCGGATGAATCAAACCCTGCACCCTGGCACCAAGACCAATTGATCTCTTTACGCTGGAGCAAGTTTTTGTTCCGCTCAAGTTTACAGAAAATTCTTCCTTAAAGCACCACTTCCTCATTTTATTGTCTCCATCCAAGTCTCAACCTCACCACTCACCCCTACAGTTAACTTTCCTGCTTCACTTTTAATTAAAAAAGTAAAAGTTGATCAATTTGACACTGCAAATACATACATTACATCAAACCGAAGTTTCGAACTTACCTTCAACCTTTTGCACAGTTTCTTAGGCGCTTTCTCCGTATTATCAGTGTTCATTCTCATCTTTTAAAATCCTTAATTATAAAATCTTAATGACATTGAAAGGTCTTGTTTTTTCAACAATGATTCCTTTACATTATGCTAGATGATCAAAACGTATAAACATTGCGTAAAGAAAGACCTTTATATTGCAAAACAGCTTTTACAAAACACAGTATGTCTGCATTGTGTTCTTTAACGTCTTTTTATACATACATTGTTTTTGTCCATTTAGCCTTGACTTTATAGCAATGTGGAGATAGACTAGAAACAATGAGAGATTCTGTTTAGTCGTTTGAACCACACCACACAATATTATAAATGAAATATTGAGGCAAGACCAAAATATATAGTAACCGGTGAGTAAATTGCTCTTAAATGATGAATGATATTGACTCTCAATGGCTTAATAGTGCCATTTCACATCAACATACTGTACACTCTGCTCTTATATCATATAAATTGAACGGCCCTGTCATAAATTTGGACTGCTGTGAATGGTTTGGGAAAGGGTCATGCACATAATCTGTTAAGTCCATAAAGAGGCAATTTTTCACTTCTGCTTCAAAATGAATGATTGCTTTCCATATAGCTTCCACCAGAAACCAGTTACAGAATGGCAATAGTATTTTTAGATGAGCAAATGATTCTTTACTCCGATCTGGAATGGATGGTTTGACGTGGAAGCTTCATCGGTTGGTTTCTGTTGGGTTTGCCGTCGCTGATGGATGGGGGTCATTACAGAGTTTGGTCAGAAGCATCTTGTGCACTAGATCATCTCCGTGGTCGTGCACTGTCTCTGAACCTGACCTCCTGTCCAATCACAGCAGCTCTACGGGCCGTCCCCTCCCTCCCCCTCCGTCCCCGATACACGGCAAGGTCAGCGCTGGACACGACGGACCCCGGCAGATTGCATCAAAGCCCGTCTTGTGCTGATAGCTGCTTCTTTAATGCCTCTTGTTCATATTTAAAAGCACAAGCTGGATTATTGAAGACGGTATCAGCAGTTGTTGTCTCCGATCTGTAATGTTCTTTGATTTTCCAGTGGGTTAGACAGTCCAAGGAGAAACTTTGAAACATGTCTCTGTTTTCAAGGCGAAAAGCGCGAATGCACCACTCAGGGCTCGTTGAGAGACATTGTAAAAAACAACTTGAAGAACACAACTGCCGCTGTTTTTGTCTTTGTCGAGTGCGGTTTTGTTTGGAGCAGTTTGAAAGAAACAGAATGGGAAAAATAAATGAAAATCAAAATAAATCACAAGTTTTTTGAGAAATTATTTACACCGTGGTTGGAACTGTGGGCCAGTTTCAGTTTTACAAAAACCCAGAAGGATGTTAATCATAGTTCATGTTCCTTCAATACTAAATTAATACTTTTCAAAGTGGGCTCAAGTATCTCAACTCAGTGACAAGCATCTTTTGCAAAGTTTGTCGGTGAATTTTACAGTTTACATGCACACTGAAGAATAGCAAACAACTGGAAAGAGTTCCTAAATGAATGAATATTTCTCACAATATCATAATCCACAATCGCAAAAGAAATTCTGCTGCATTCATTCGATCTTTCATTCTGTGTTCAGTCTTAATCTTCATCAAAGTCATATAGCCCTGCCCCTACCCTGAATTTTATTACATCAGTGTAACGACAGAAAAGAGGTTAAGATAGTTTGAATTTAGCACTTTGTGAGTATTTTTACATTTTGATAGATTCAAATAGGCTCTGTTCCAGCCAGAGTGCATGGACTGCATAGTATTAATGGTGTAAAAAAAAAAAGAAAATAAACAAAGAAACTCAATAAACAGATTATTCATAATACTTTCTATGATAAATGTAATAACCTATGGAACTCTGCCTGCTGATAAGACTTTAACTAAACTGTCCACCTTCAAAAAACAAATAAAATCTGGCTTATACAGCAACAACATGTATGTGTATATATGACTTTCTATTTGTGCTATTTGGTTTTTGGACATTTTATTGTATTCAATGTTCATTTTGACTATGATCTATTTCATGTAATATAAACTGTAAAAAGAAGCCCTTCTAGGGACAGGTTTAGCTGTAAACACTGTGACACTGACATTGTATTGCTTTAAGAAGATAATCTATGTTCATTGTATCTGTCCCCATCAAATACAACATAAATAAATAAATAACATGTAATAACCACTAGAAACTATTCATGTGGATATTGAAAGACAGTTACTTTGTCTGTGTATATGTATTTTCTCATCTTATTGCCACGTTAGAATATGAAATGCTCCCTCAAAATTTTAAAAGCAAATGAATATGTCCTGACTAAACTTTAAGACACAGAGTAGATCTCCTTACAACAATTTACTAATCATTCTCTATTTCAACCTGACCAAAATGACAAGCAGGCACATTTTTTCCAATACAAACTCAACGGGGAGTAGTGGATTGTTTTCTCTCCAGGTGCAAAGGTGTGGTTTGCCGGCGATGACGCACTGTGCACTATCTGTGTGTTTGTGCCATAATTCACCTCATATCTCCGAGACACTTGAACAGCCCGCGCTATGTCACCCCCGACTCCCTGCAGAGCGGAGCATCAAGCACAACGTCCTCCGCACTGTGCACCTAAGATGTCTTCATCAGCCCTGGGTGGTCCCACTCGGGTCCGGCTGTTTGTTCGTTTGTTTGTTTGCCTTACCCGCTGAGCTCTTACATTACAGGACTGTAGGCTGGACACCACACGTGTACCCAGACTCTGCTGAGAGAAAGTCAGATCACACAGGTCTAAAAATATGACCTGTCACTTTATATTACAATGAAGAGCTCAGTAACCCATATTATCACCTTGGTGCTATTAGCAGTAAGCACTTTTATCACCCCAGCGCTATAAATACACTTTGTGAGAGAAAGTATCGCAAGTTAAAGTGCTTCTCTTGAATGTACAGATTTGTAAACTGTGATAAAAACAAAGAGTCTGTCTACAGTAACACTAAAGACAGGACAAATAAAGGCTGTTCAGTGTCATAAAGAAGTCATTAAAAAAAAAAAAAAAAAAGTGTAAGTATTCCTTTGACGGCTACTAGATGCTGGCTCCAAATGACTTTCATAAAACACTGTCATCTGCTTTATTCTAAAGAAACTGCATGTCATTTTGAGATAAAAAACAAGAACTTCCTTAAGAAGCTGATTGTTAATGGCTTAACGCTGGATCTGTTCAATTCTATAGAATATTAAAAATGACTGACAACAACACAACTGACATTTCCTGCAAATATTACACCATCAGTTTCTAAAAATCCATCATATTTACTGAATTGGCGTTCACAGACGTCCTTAAGTGTGAGCCGTGTGGGCGTCTGACAGCTGTGACTGACAGCTCGAGTGCATACACTAACCTTGTTTGGGCTAATTGAATATTATATATGACTATTTTTTTTTCTCCTGGCCCACAGCTGTTTGGTAGTTACATTAAAAAAACTGAGTGCTATACTTCTTTTTAATAACATTTGACCAGAACATATGCTTGCATGTGCACTTAGGGTTATAGTTAAAGTATGGTAGGCACACAAGAAAAGACCAACATTAAAATAAATGGCAAATCTTATTAACTTGTCACCCTGCCTTGAACATAAAGCAGCTGTAAATCAAGCATCCACATTTATCTGATCACACAATCAACAATCACACGTAATACACCAAAACCACAGACACTACCTACTGAAATAAAGATCACAGATCCCAAATAGGAAGCGAATGCAAAAATGACACCTTAACCACAGAGATCACAGAATTGTGGTCCAAAAGGCTGTGACATCATCTACTCTAAATCCAATGGAGCAGTAAGGCTGTGCAGGTCAGCAATGAGAGTTTATGGAGCCAGAAGTGATAGCCACGGGGCGCCTCAGTGGCTCATTTGGTAGAGCATGGACTGTATACCTGGGAGACCCGTGTTCAATTACTGCCTGGGTCATTTGCCCAAAGTCATTCCCCTCTCTCACCCTGTTTCCTGTCTATTTCCTGGTGATGCTAGCGAGAAAAATCCATAACAAGCAAGTATTAGATGAAAACATTGTAGGATGACTGGGAACCTGCAGATGCTAACTACAGTCATGTTCTTTGCATTCCTTTGCTAAAGCTAAGTGTGGGTAGCGGCCAGTGTTGGAGGGGGGCTAACAAGTAAACAATAGCAGTAAGTACGCAATAGGAATGTTTGGAAAAATATCTTATAATAATAGGGAGAATTGAAAACTGCAGATATCAACCACTGTCATGTAGACTACTTATGCTTGAAAAGCAAGCTTTGTATGTCTTTGTGTCTAAAGCCTGGTACATACTCTCAGGACATTTCATGCTTCACGAGAAACTCCTCGCTTTTCTGCATTAACTTCAAATTTCTGACCAGTCACAAAATAGTTCTCGGACACCCACAAGAATAAAGTTCTGCCCAATGTGTCAAGAACAAGCTGCAAGAACTGCAAGAACAAAATGGCGTCACTTTGTTCTTGCAGCCCTGGAAGAAAGAACAACTTTCTTTGTTCTTGCAGAGTATGTATCAGCCTTAAGAGTAACCACCTGTTGCTTGCTTGTAATGCTGCCAAGTGTAGTATTAGCAGGGCACACTATAGGGAGTTTGGAAATACACACATGCTAGTGTATTATATTATTATTATGCCCTCAAAAATAACCTTTGCATGTTTTGAAACTAGGAGCTGGAAAAAGTAAAACAAAGTCCATATTAACTTAATATTTTCTGGCATTTTTTGATTGGCAACCATTTGGATCCATGCTTTTGGAGCCAGGCCTCCCCTCTATGTGCACTTGTTTGTAAACAACTGATTCCATGATCCACTATTTATACTGTGTACTGAATAAACTGTACACTAGTTGTGCTGATTTGAAGAAAAACTCAAATATGAAACATACTATTTTAATAGTAATACTTTTTGTGCTATTTAACATGAAGGCCACACCTGTCCAGTTGGTCCAGGTATAGGAGGAAATCGCTTCAGTTTAGCTGTCTAAAACAGTTAGAGCCAATTAGTATGGAGAGCTCCATCCTGGAGTGCAATGTCCAAATGGCCCCTGTGGAACTATGAGATACACTGCCGTCTGCACAGCACTGAAGACTTCACCTCTGCCGAATACATTTTATTAATATGAATGAGAAGGATGGAAGACTATCCTATTAACTTAAAACACAACCTGAGTCTGAGACAACATTACCCTTTGCGGATCATCATCAATCTAAATCCTAGTTCACAGCCAAAAACTTTGCGAGGATGATTTATCTCAGGAAGGCGGGGAATGGGCTCTATCTTTGCTGGCTGTTCCTTGTGGCGAAAAAAAAAAAAACCTGTAGGCTCCATCGCGGTTCAAATAATTAATCTGCCGGCAATGTGGCCAAAGACTGTGTCACAGAGAGGGGAGCGAGTCAGCAGGATGTTATTAATCCACAAAGTCTCCTCAGTATAACAGCAGTGCTCAGAGGAAACTTATAGTGGAGGAGGAGACAGAACACAGCTGTCAACATCAACAGAGTGCATTCTCATTTTGTTTGCATTCAGACTTTAAGTGGAGGAAAACATCTTTGCGCTGACGAAATCCTCTTCTACTGATCTCAGAATAATTCAAAACTAATACAGCGCACATCAGCAACGGGACGCAGAGTCACTAAAGGATTACTTATGGTTCATTGTCGGATATTGAAGGGATTTCAGTGCTGTCTGTCACATCCAAATTATGGCAGGAGGAGGTTCAGAGCATACAAATCTGTTATGAAAACAATCTGATGTAAAGGTACTAAGGCATTACAAAGAGAGTCAAAGCCAACAAGGAATTAATGCCAGACACATGTTACTAAACATAATGGTTTCTGTAAACATTTTCTGAAAGTATAAGATTAAATCAATGTTTGTCCTAATAGATTGAAATGGATCTTCAAATTCAAGCCGAGGTTCTTCAAAATGAATACAACTCTGACACTGCTTTAAAAGGTGGGGGGAGAATTTAGGAGCATCTGAAAATCTACGGTGGCCCTACAGGGACATGCTGTTAACCAAATGAGGAGTAAAGAAAATAGTTTACTCATGTCTGAAGCTTTCATTTAAGAATGTGTTGAAAAAACAAACAGGAGTGGGCAGCTGTAGGAGCAGGAAGTAATGGAACTTCAGTGGGTTCTATGGAGTATGAAAAGTCTATTCTTTTAATGTTAGACAAATGCAAAGGGTGTTATTTTGTGGTGATTGCATATTATCATCTTCATAGTTTTGATTTAGGGATTCAAATTAACCTTCATATCTATCTCTGGTCCAACAGTGGTGCAAGGTTCTTCACTTAAGTTATTCTAGCAATTATAGTCACCCAAACCATTTTTTTTTGTTTTTTTGTTTGGCAGTAAGGCCAAAGTGCCCCGTGACCTTGCTGAAGGAATGCCCCAGAAGAAGGGTCCTTATGTGGAAAAGAATACCACAATAACTGAAAATGATGATTGTTCGAGGCTAAGCCACAATTAGTAGAGTTTTGAACTTGGTGTAGTTCTTGTTCCAACTGCTATTTTCCTATTTGTTGTTTGTACAGTTTGACTTGACTAAGCTATATACATACAGCAGTACATTTATTTTGCACCACATGTGCTACCTCCAATAAGAATTAATTGCAGTTGCATTACTGACTCCTCTCATATTTACCTGAATTTTAAACATCTGCTTTTAGTTGGACTACGGCAGAAACTCAAATTTCTCCAGTGTCATCAACAGTGTAATCTTAGGGGATCAGTGACTAACTAATACAAGGCTGCTATAGCCCAGAATTTTAATTAGGCATCACATCTGCCTCAAAAGTGTAGTTTTGATTTGGGGCATCTGTTTTACATGACATTAGAAATAAACGCAATGCATCTGGGATTTGAGCTATGCATAACTTCATCAGGAGTGGTGTAGGGGATGTGTGGTATTGTCACTTCTTCTTCTTCTTCTTCTTCTTCTTCTTCAAGAAAGGACTCATTAGGTTACTGATTTGTTTTTTTGTTTTTTTTGGGTTTTTTTTATGTCTACGTGAGTACAATCCTTGATGCTGACTTCAAGTATTCTGTAAAACTAGCAAAACAGGGGTTTTAAGCAAATGTGTCTTGTTTAGTTCAATTTTGCTGTGGTAGAGGTACCGTACACGGAACCAAAATGCATTCAGACAATGTTTTCTCACTTCAGAGCGCACTTGTAAAATCCTAAAAAGCACATTCGGCGCTGAATGGCTTTCTGCCTGAGGCGCGCCGTTTTCTACATGAAGCTAAGTCTTTAGCTTTAATCACAATGGGGAATTTCATCTCCCATGGATGGAAGTACATTTCTTGTTTTTGCACACTGCTCTGCACTTCTCTACCGTCGGACAACAGTAATGTTTCGGTAGATCTGAAGGGCCGTACATTCCCCACACAGACTGTTTGATGTGGAAATGACGACCTTCTCCACAAACACACCACCGGCTCCCGGGAGATTCCAGTGCCAAAACAGTCAAACAGCTTTTTGTCCACAAACAGACAGAGGGTTTGTGCGCCCTTGTGTTCGCATCAAATGCATGACGGGCCAAGCTTAACCAGCACGACTGAGTGTCTCATTAGACTCCGCTAAAGTGACAAATGAAGAGAACCAGAGATGACAACTTTGCTTCAAAATAAAAAGACTCGAACGGCGACGGCAGCGAGGCAGTCAACACCGGCGTCTCCCCACAGGAATAGGAACGCTTGATTTGTGTGCGACAACAACTCATTTCCTCTCCTCCCTAGTTCCGGTGCTGTTTTTTTCCAACACTATCTCACATAATTCAACGTATCTCAGCTTCTAGAAACAACAGAAGCCCCAATACCACTGCACAGTACAGTCACAGGTTACAAATTCTGCTGGACTTTAATGAGTCACAGACAGTTAATGCTGTGTTTTTAATGAAAGAATCAAGAGCCATGAGCCACGTAAGCATTTTACTCTTGTGGATTTCCAATGAAGGGGTTACCAAAGATATTGCTGCTTTTGGATCCAATCTTAGGATGAAATATTGAGTATTGCCAGTGCATATTGCTTCATTAGCAATTACAAGCTTTATTAACTACCTTACTTTGGCTGACAGAAAGTAAAACCGATCGATCAGTTGAATCTAGCAATATCTTGTTTTAAGACGAAGCTGAGGGGGAAAAATGATCTGAGTGATCTACAGGAATGACAAATTACAATTAAGTACTTTATCTTTACAAACCATTTCCAGAATTCAGAGCCATTTTTCATGTTTTATCAAGAGAACTATATCAAATAAGCCAGTTTTTGCTTTAAACTTTAGCAGACCATTATTTAAAGTTTACCCTTTTGCCAACTCAGAACTTCAGTCAAATGAGTACAAAAGGCTACAAACACTAACCCCCTAAATTTATATTTAGGTAAGAAACAAGAATAGAGAAAGACAGACTTTTTGATTTTGTGTGCCCATCCACCGCCCCAACCGGCCAGTTTATTATGAAAAAAAAAAAAAAAAAAAAAGTTTTTACTTGTTACATTTATGTGTGTTGTAGAAAAATGTAAAATAGTAAAGATTTTCCTAGACTGGGTCGCTTTTTTTTTCCCCTCGAACTCGATTCATCTCTTTCTGTTTCCTCCCTCGCCATCTTTACATTCATCCTCTCCACCTCTTCATCCATCACTCGTTCCTCTGCATCCCTTCCCAAAACAAACAGGCAATAACAAGTCGTCTTGCAGATTCATCCGGCGAGGCCCACCAGACGGCCAGAGGTGTGTACGTCTGTGTGAGGTTGTTCTGATAAATCGTGTCCCTCCCTGCTCCCTCCGTCCTGTATCTATCTGCCTGAGCACACGCCACAGTCGGACTTTCATCCCAAACAGCCGTGAGTCTGGCCAAACAAACATGCAGAGATAGCAGCCAGGCGGAAATAACGTATGGATACATCAGCGCTGAGGCCAAACGGCTCGTATCGCCAAGGTGAAGGCTCCATCTCTGACAATCTGTGCAGCACAGTCACAGGGAAATGTAGCCGATGTGGAATTTGTGATATTCAGAATTAATATAGCTTAGCTTTTCCATATTAGATTTCTCAAAATAATCTATGGAGGCCACTGGGGAATACAAATTTTCTTTTTTCTTCTTTCTTTCTTCCACAACATATCACAAAAACAAAATGGTCTCTACTTTAAGGGGCATTTAAGGGGTTAAATTTTAGAAACACAATGAATATTTGTTATGTATGGTGAGGACTGAAGTTAATAATAGTATCCATGAAAACAAATTAACATTATTGCATTATTATTAGATTATATTTCTATGCCCTCTCTTTATTGGAGCATTTTTTTATGCGCTAGGACGAAAGGTGTAATGTTTATTTAGGGCTGCAACTAATGATTATTTTAATAATCAAATTAATCAGTCGATTATTTTTTTGATTAATTTAATGTGTAATTATTGGACAGTGATGTGAAAGGCAATACTAGTATCTTTAAGCTCCAGTTTAAGCCCCGTACAGTTTATGTATGTTTTTTCCCCAATAAAACATTTATTCCTTCTTGCATCTGTGCACAGTTTTCAGGGGTATACCAGAGTTTGTGGATTAATATTCCTGGGCTGGATTTACTAGACACTGAGAAGTGCAACAGGACAGCTTGTCAGTTTTCTCAGCTGGTGGTTAATTATGTTGTAATTTGATGCAATTAACAGAAGCGAAATAAACAAAAAAAGCGCAAGCCTTAAATCTGTGGGGCTTTATTCTGCTCACTTCTCAGCTGTGAATGTGAAGAGGTTCCATTGTGTCGCCTGCTCCAGTTTAACCATGCTTATATTTAAAGTGCTCAAGGAGCGACTTACTGCTCCCGAGTCAAACGCTGCACATTTACAGTGTCCTGTGGTTTTAATGCATGTGGTGGCTCATTACTGCCCCCTTTTGGGAGATGGTGTAACAGCACGATCAGTATGTTAATAGTTAATGCCATGAATTATATGCACTGCCAGCGCAGATTATAAATCGATAACTAAACTAGTCGGTGATTATTTTGATAACCGATTTTAATCGATTTAATTGATTGATTGTTGTGGCCCTAGCTTTATTATGAAATCTGCCACTATGCTTAAAATGTAACAAAATTAGACTTGATGCTAATTTTTGATAATCCCAGGCTCTGATCCAGTTCTAAGCACAAAAACAGGCATTGAAGAGGTAAAATTTTAGAAACACAATGAATATTTGCAATGTGTTGTGAGGACTGAAATCAATAATAGTATCTATTTAAAATAAATGAATTATGCATTATTACATAATATTTCTATGACAGTGTTTACTGGAGCATTTTGTTGTGCGCTATGGTGAAGGTGTAACACAAGTCCTAGGGGTTTGGGAGGGTTAAAGGTGCAGTGTGCAGTTTTTTGCAGCATCTAGTGGCAAAAATTGTACATTAAAATTCCTTACATCACACCCTGGAGTGACAAACAACTGTTTACGAACAAACCCAGTGAAAAGGTCATATGATGATATGAAAAAGATTGTGATAAAAATAAACATTGTTCAGTTTGTCTGCTCTGTAAGAACCTTTTTCTACATTAAACAAAGCCATCAGCATCAAAGGTGTGACTGTAGTCAGAGGCTGATGTGTTTCTATGCACTGTTGATGTTCACATATTTATATTATATAGTTATTTGTGGAAATGTAAAAAAAATAAATACATTTAATTCTCATATTTTAGAATTGGGTAAAATCTCCAATATTATGTAGCATTACAGCAGTTAGTAAACTTCCCGATGAGTACAAGTGCACATTCACACACATTTTTTTTCCCCCCACACAATCAAGCCTGAGAAGAAACTGTCTGCTGGAGGAAGTGGGGGAGGAGGAGGAGAGATATAGAACATCTGGAGCTTATGTGATAAGGAGGAGCCACTACAGAGGGAACTTCCAGCACCACCGCCGCCGCCGCCGCAGCCGCCACCACCCGACCATCAGGGCTCGGAAGTCTCCATGTTTCCTCATTTCACACACAAGAGGGGATCGACTTCAGGTGATCAATGAGACGCTCAGTCGAGAGGGCATTAGGGAGTCTCTGAGGGATAGACCTGTTGCTGGGGATGGTTTAAAGACGGTTCGGTAAGAGGAGAAATGTGTCGTTCTTTACATTTATTTAATAGCATAGGTTGATGACATTTTGCATTTAAAGTCTTGGAGGTGTTTTTGGAGGTTCTCAGTCATCCAGGACATATTCAAGAAAGGTTTTGACAAGACACATCTGAACAGAGGTGGTGGCCACAGGGACATCCTCAATATACAACAGTGTTTTGAAGCAAAATCCAAACATGTTTCTCTCTACCTTGGATGAGGGATGAACCTTCTCCTTCAAACCTACGTCCAGATGCCTTTTTCAAAACCTTTTCTACAAGTCTTGGAGCTAAACCAACAATGGCCTAATATAGAAGCCTGAGCACATACTGTACATAAAGTTCTGGCACCATTTCAAGCTCTCCAGAACATCTTTTCATTAAATGTATGCATCATATTTGAGATCGAAGCACTACTTGTTTGAAACATAAGTCATTCAAATTTTCCTGCGACATTTCAGTCATTTGAAACAGCTAACACCATGCTGACCTTCCATCTAAATGACATGTCTGAGTTCTCATGCAGCCTAGAGACTTTTCCTGCTCCTCTTTTAGAAAAAATAAATAAATAAACCAAAAAATAAATAAATAAATAAATCGGACCACTTTTTCCAACACAAAATACAAATACATTTCACCAAACTGAAGTTTAGAGGTTGAACTTCCTGGAACGTCACATGACAAGCTGATGTAGACCAATGGGAACGCTTGTTTATCGAGCATGTGGTTGTGGTTCTCATCTATTAAAATCCTCTATAATAAACACTAAATTGAATCATAAAGCCTGTTTTTTCACAAATGGTTGCTTTTACAATTTACTTTTTGAGGTTTAAACCATTTTCCCAACTAAATGAAAAAAAAATATCAGGTACACTTCTCTTTAAGTCATTCTTACAGGATCTGGTAGGTCAGCTGGAGCATCCTGCAATGCATAAATGTTCCTATCTGTGATATTTGAACCAATCCCCTGTGACTTTTACCTTTAGTAAGAGTACTCAATGTGATTTTCAGTTTTTAAGGATGAGAAAAGTTGATAATACTGCATATTTTAATACATGGAAACAATTATGAGAGTTTTTTTTTTTTTTTATTGTACTCGGTATCCACTCAAAAGTTAAGTGACATCAAGAAAACATGCAAAACTTTACTACGCTTCTATGTTAAGGCTAAATAAATGCTGTTTTTATACCCGCTTCCTTCCGGTAAAGACTCTCAGGTCAAACACAGCTCAAAGATCCTAATGACCACGTGCAGAAAAACTTCGTAAAAGACGATCTCCCAAAAATACCTGTGTCCATCTTTGATTCTCAGAGCTCGCCCAGTGTCCACTTTTGTCTTTGTCTTCTTATCCTTCTTCCTTCACGGTTGTAAATAATGTAACGTCAAGCGCACAACTTCCCCAACTGTTTACGTCTAGAGGTCTGCCTCGTGGCCTCAACTCGCTGATGACTCTTTGAATATTTCACCAAGGACACAGCCTTTAGCTTTAAGTGCCTGCGGTGAATAAATCATAACCAGAAGCTGTCATTCCGAGTGGGGCTGGATCTCAGGTGCACATTGTCGGAAAAACAAATGGAATCCGTATATGGCCGCACACTTGGCAGAGACCTTAATTAAAAAGCTTTTCGAATGATGCTAATAAAAAGTTTTCTTGCCGGGCATCTGCTGGTTGAACAAGATGTAAATATAATCTGTGGAGAGTTGTGCAGGTTAGACGGACAGATGGTTCATGTGGGCTCACTTTTTGACATCTCTGTACTTAAGTCTTGCAGTTTTGCTTTACTTTATGGGGACGCAAAGAAACAATTGTGCTCAGACCACGAATAAAAATAGTCAGGACCAAAATGTTGTCTATAAATCAAGCAGTGCATGTGACTGCTTAGATAACTCATTAAAAGATCAGTCAACCAAAGACCGTCTCCATATCACATTTTTGCAGGACACATGACATTGTTTTATCATTTCTAATAATACTCTGCCTCTATTAGAAAGGGAATGGCTTTGTTTTTGCTTTTGCAGGAACCACAGTTCAACATACTGCTAAATAAACTGACAATCAATCAAATAAAGAGAACTATGGACTATGGAGAACTAGAGAACTTATGGTTGAGGGATAAAAAAACAGGTCCATAACTTTTTAGAAAATTCAAAAGTTGCATGTTTTGAATGGAAATATACTACTGGAGACAGGATATAGCCTTTGCACTGCCATCTAAGCAACATCAGCCCATTTGCCACTTTATTTACGAGCAACGGCACTTCGCTAACGTTGAATAAAATAACCTTGACTTTCCACAGTTTGGATAATGTATCTTGTGTGTGTGGGTGTAACACAGTTTTATTTCTTACTTTGAGACAAAACGAAGAAATAAAGATGTAGATATGCTACAGGCCCTGATTTACGAAAGCTTTGCACATGCTAAAACACACGCTAAGTGGATAACCAAAAAATAAGAGCAAAGTTATTCACTTTGTTGTTTGCACAAGAATGAGCACAAAGCTGATCTTGCTCCAGTGCCTTTACTAATATGTAAAAAGGTTTTTTTTTTCTCCATATTGCACACAGTCCTAGGTGGAGAAAATGCAAATGAATTCATTTAGCAGCTGCTATGTGATATATGATTGCCAAAAACACACTTGTGCAATAGCTGAATGTGATGGATGAGTGTGTTTCTAACTTATAGATATAAACAGAACCTTTATTTATTTATTTATCTTTTGTATTGATTCACAAGAACATACAATGTACATTAACAATAAAGTTATTCTATTCTATTCCCGCATTTGCCCCGGCTATTATAAGGGCAATTTCTCTTTGGAAATCAAACACAACATGCTAAGATGGGACAGATGCTAATGTTAAAACTGCACGTACTATTGTGTATACTGGTGTCCTTAACATGTTATTGTCTGTGTTCCTTGGTACCTCACTTGATATAATGTAGTTTGTGACAATACTCTATCGTTCCTTATTGTTTCACATGGATGGTGAAAAGTAGTTCCATTTAGTATAATGAAGAATGACAGTCATTAAGGCACATTTTCACAATTCTAACCTTAACTGTAAATAACTTATTCAAGATGTAGCCCCAAATAGCAGGCTTTTATATCTTGATCTTTGTCGTACTGCGCGCAGGTGATTACTGTCATCTCCACCATGTGTTCCCATGATGCATCGGGGGCTGACTGTAGGTGTGAAGCAGAGTGCGGCCGTGTGGCAGTTGGCCTGACCCTCTGATTCACTGCTGTTAACGCGGGCCCGGCCTGGCGCACAAACAGATGGAAGGGGGGGCGGCCGTTTGTTCTGAGCCAGGTGCCAGCTGCTGAGGCCTGTTAACGCCCAAGGTTAGCCTCTGCTACAGCGTGTCCGACAGACTGAAGACGCTGTACAGTAAGTGACTGTTTGGGCCGGAACACTGACACAAAAGCAATATGTCAGAGAGATGACAGGGGAGAATGAACCTGGACTTGTTCTAAAGCAGCAGGACCATAGTTGGCACTGTCTTATAAGAAATGGTTGTATAAAGTACTGTATACTTCAGGGTAAACTTAATGCCACAGGTTACTTACTTAAACTAAAGCGAGTGTGTTTGGTTAATAAACAATGCAGATAGAATGGCTTAATCAGAATGTCTGGGCCTTATTATTTATTCTGTATATTTATTCAATAGAAACAAATTAGAAAAACTTACTTTTCACCCTCAAAGTTCAGATATATTGGTATCAGGGCTTGACATTAACTTTTTTGGTCACTAGCCACGGTGGCTTTCACCTTTTTAGCATGCCGTATGACAGCCATTCTCGATTTTCTTTCCATTTATAATTGAATTGTCTTTTCTTTTTAGCTTCTGACTCATCGTCTTGATTTTGTACATCTTCCTCTGTAGTTTTTGTCTTCTTTTTCGGTCTTTTCACTCCTGCTTTATGTCTCCACATCTTTTCTCCCAGACTTCCGGCAACTAGAGCGGGCTAAGTGGGCGGGGTCTGCAAAAACCAATGGGCAAACGTGCGCTCTACACTGGGTGCTCATGGGAGTTGTAGTGTTGTATCAACGAGCATGCACTCAACTCAAAACTTCTTCATTTAGTCTGGCTTTTATGTAGTGTTTTATAAATGGTTTGCTTTATCTCATTTATTTATTTATTTGTATGAAAAGTTCGATTGATTGATATGCACGATTTTGGAAACAAATCAAGCGCCATGGTTCATTCTGTCTCTTTAGTGCTTATCAGTAAAAGTAGGTCTATAAATAAGGCTCTGAATAAATTCTAGGCTATGGTCAGATCGTGCCGTGTTTGTTTCATCTGTAAAAACATCCCTGGAATGAAGAAATACTGTAAAGGCACAGCAGGCTTGGTTTACACACATACTCTCACCTTCACATTGTTACTATTCCTTTTATGTTGAATAAAAGGACGTTCAAATGTGCAAGAGTTGAATTGTTCACAGAAAAATCATGATATATTTTTGCAGGTCCCATTAATTATATGACTGTACCTGAAAAGGCTAAACTGTTAAGACACAGACGGCCATCCACCTTGAACCTGGGCCTAACAGAGGTCTAAACATGTGACCAAAGGGAGTTTGTTGGGTTTTCCAATTTCATTTCCTTATAATTACAAACTTAGGTAACTCTTTAACTCTTTATAATAAGTATACACTAGGTTATGCGGAGTGTTATTAATGTTTGAGTCCTGAATAATAAGCTTATGTATAGTATAGTACATACGATAATTGTCAAATTCAGTAATTCACAATTAATTACTTATTTACTGATGCTGTACTACTACTCCATCTTAAGTTGTAAATGAAACTTTGGCGTCTTACAAAAAATGTTGGTCTCAAAGAAGTCAGAAGATCTATGGGACATCTGCTGTTTACAATGTCTGCTTTGTATATGTATATGAGCGTGTATAGGCCATCACTGTGAGTACTGAATAGACACTTACCTGTAGTAGATGACTGGAGGGTTGGCCTTAGCGCCGCAGTGGAATCGGACCAGGTTTCCCTCCAGAACAGGCTGCGGCTCCACTGTGAGGTTCACAATAGGCAGGTCTAAGAAGAGGCAAAGGTCAAAGGTTGTTAGAAGGGTGATAGAAAATAAACACTACAGATACATACTGATTGGTGATATCAAAAACTATAATACAGCAAGCGTTTACAGACTCTGTGAGACTATTCAAGTGCAAGTCACTGGTGTCAGACTGTTAGACTGCATGGGTTGAAGTGAGATGAGTAATGAAACAAAGAATAAAAATGGTGTAATAAAGTCTTTTATATTACTCCTTTCATAATAAATTCCCTTTTTATGTATTAAGCAAAAATAGACCAGACGAGACATATGGGGAACTAACTGTGCTTTAGTCAAATAAGGTTACTGCTTAGGTTTTTTTCATTTAAATGCCAATGGACCAAAGTGCAATTTCAACAATGTGTGCTGGAGAATTTTTTGTGTTGCCTATAAGCCCAAACAAAAAGTCAAAAGGTTTTATTTGGGTAGAGCTCATTACCGCAGAATTAAAAGCCAATGGCAGCATTTCTTTGACTAAACAAATCGTGGTGAGTGGGAGCCTCTCTGACTTCTGATCTTGGATTTCAACTGCGCTTCGAGACAGTTTAAAAGGTGCTACTTTGCAAATCAAAATCACTCCATTTCTGTCTTTTTACTGTCAGCGTTAATTTGCCCAAAATAACGGACACAATAGAAGCTAAGCGGGCTATTTTTTTTCAAAAGAAACAAAAGTGAACAACGGAATAACTTTTTCGTAGAGAATCTTATTGCCGACAGATAACGGTTAGACTTGATCCACTTGGGGATCGCACTAAGAGGAATCCGACCTATTCTAATGACCAGTCTGGAGTGTTTTTGCCTGTTTGTGCGTCGTGTGATGGATGAGTCTGGAGCGGATCTACAGCTCGAGTCGGACCCGGGAGAAAACGGATGTTGTTATGTGGGAGGTGTGGAGGCGCAAAGAGTGAATATATGGCACCTCAGATTTAATTAGATTGAGATATGTTGCTCACTGTAACTAAAGCTTCCAGGGTTTAGGCCAAGTAGAAGAGGTAGAAATGACAGTGTGGATGTGTCGGTGGCCTCAAGCAGATTGGGCTTTTATTAAGAACAAGCTGTCTCTACGTTCTAAAACACGGTCTCTCTAACTGACAGCTCCATCACTCACATTACACGGCCTGAATTTTTGTTTAAAACTATATCAAATGTGTTGTCAGTGGTCCATCCATGGCACTTGCACTGAATTAACAAGTTATGCCTGTTTAATCTCCTCAATATGATTCAAAACTCGCAAGAACAGCTTTTTGCTTTGTCCTCTGTGCCATTTTAATTGTCATTTTATGGGATTTTAGGTCTCATCCACCACTCCATCCTTTATAATGGCTTCCAAAAGAATTGTACAAATTCAAAAGCGCCTCTGCTGCAAAAAAACAATAGAAGGACAGGATCCTGGCCTTCTCTCAGCTGCGTCAGTCTAAAAGAGGACTTATTCTTCTAGGTCACGAGATTTTCTAATAATGACATTGAATGCAGTATTTTTAAGAAGAATAGGGAGGCGTAAGATGCTAAACTACTAACTCAAAAGAGCACTTTATTCATGATTCTGGTTTGATTTTCTTGTTGCCATTTTGTATTTACCTTTCAGTTCTTGTTTTAAAGGGAGAATCCAGTACTCCAAGTTGAATCAACATCATTTTTTAGTTCTCATTCATTCACCTTTTTTCACCTTAACTGTGTGGTATACTTTATTTGTGACCCACATTTTCAATGCAAAACAAAATGACTTGTACTGTACTGCTTGGTGAAATGTGTGTTTTTGTTTTTGTTTTTTTGTTTTTTTTAATTGACAGATCACCTGCGCAATGTATAAAGAAAAACAGAAATCAGAAATTTTGTGAGCAGTACAATCACTTGCTTAGGCATATGTTATTTTCTGTCATCATTCCTATGACATTATGAAAGAAAACTGTCATTAGCCCCATTTGTTTTTTCGTGGAGGTGTTATTTTGTACTTCTTGACAAAGTAAGAGCAGTTATCAGAATGTGTTGAAACATATCACAGGTACAACAGGAACAAGTTTAAAATAGTAACATTTGTAAAAAGACTTACTGCTAAATGCTTGTTTTGTACATTGTTCGGTTGCCATGGCGCCTGTGAGGTGGCAGCCTTGTACAACGGCTCAAAACTTATTGTGTGTTTTGTGCTTTCTTTTTGTTAGTTTTTTTTTTGTTTTTTGTTTTTTTCATATTAGATTTAGGGACCTTGAAACATGCAAGTTATTCCAGTGGTTTCTAAAATTATAATTGTGTTACAAATTGAATACTTCAAGAAATATATATATTTTTTTATTTATTTTTTTTATTAGGTTAAATTAAGTAAAAAAAAAAAAAAGAAAATTGAATAATTCAAGAAATATTATTATTATTTTTTTTTATTAGGTTAAATTAATAGTAAAAAAATGATTGGTAAATTTGCTTGAGTTTATAAATTAAGAAATAAAAATGTAGAAACAGGGCTATGGTAAAAACTCTTCTACAATACACTAAATTAATATTACGGACGCTGCAAAATAACATCATAAACTCTTAGTGCTCACGTCTTAATTCTTTAATTCTTACCTAATGAATATAGTTAAGTAGTGTCCATTCATTATATGTAGATTAACCAACAACATTATTATTGAACATCTTTCTATCGTTTTCTTCTGCAAATTATACATACCTTTGAGATGCTAATTCTGCGTCTCTCTTGCCAGTGCTCTAGTATCAATGCTTCTACTTTCTTTGGTTCAAGGCTGGCTCAAGACTGAGTGCAGCACATTTCCATGAGTTTACGTCTCTCCCGCTAACTTGAACGCACCGTTATTCGACGCGGCGTGCTGCTAAACTGACCTTCCATCACAGTATCACCCTTTCAAATGATTCCTTGTACTTCACAACAAAACGCAGACTAAAGACAACATTTTAGACAAGATGTTAAACTCCAAATCCAAATTGCATCAAAGCCTCTGACAGAAGAACCCAAAGAGAAATGGCCTTTTAAGTATAAACAGATTTGTAGTGAAAGCCTCCCGCTATGCTGTTTCTTTCAAAGGCCACACAAAGACAGAAGTGGGATTATTCATTGTAATCAACTCTGGAACAGTCAAGGCTGCCGCTCGGCACGATACATAACAAGATTGAAAGGTGTAGTACTAGACATTTTCAAACACTCCCACTCAGTGACTCTCAAAGTGCTAAAGTGCTTTTGAGAAATGTAGTGAAGGCTCTCCAGGTGTCAGCAGTTTTTACCTCAAAAACAGGCCAGTCTCTGCACTTCCCCCTGGAGACCGCACTTGACTTTATTATGTTAAATCTAAGAGGGTTAGTAACTTTGCTTCCCCACCCGTATTCTTTTTTGAGAACCACTTGGGGATTATAGGCATTTGTAACTGACTACTTGGCCTCATTAGTTCAAAAATATCTAAAATTACCCGGATATCAAAATTATGAGCACACTAATACAGTTCTAAAATAATCTCCATTCAGGCTAGTGCAGACATGTTGGTCCATTTAAAACTCGGTGGCTCTGACCATATTATGTGTTCATTTTAACATGGATAATATTTGCTGGGTTTTCATCTAGCTTCCAGGTAATTCCAGTATTTTTGAACTAATCATTCTAAGGATGTGTTTGGTACATTAAACCTCTAGTGCAATTGTTTATGTGATGCACTAAGACCCTTCAGAAAGGTGGTTCTTGGTCTGTTTTTCTTTTGAAATCCTGTACAGTTTCATTGAAATGTGAGCCCAAAATGACTCAACTGGAAGATGCTAAATCAAATGACTTGTTAAGATTGTGTGGGATGAAAAAAAAGCCAGATGTTGCCCAATGAGGAGGTAAAATTAGAGTTTGGAGAATGTTTCATTTACAGGTAAAAAAAACAAAAAAAAAACAAAAAAAAGAAAGCAATTAAGACCATTTTTTTGTTCCATCACAAGATTAAAATCACATCCACTCACAGATGTGTCTCAGTTGTATTGTTTGGTCGAGATTCAAAAATGCTATTATGGATTTGTCATTGTAGCCTCATCATTTCAAAAATGTGTGACCTTAAGTTAAAAAACAGTCTCCATAGTATGTTTTAATTTCAACTGAATTAGTAAAAACAAGAGTTGCCTCAAAGGGCTTTAGAGACAGGACAAAATGACACCCCCTGTGCTTAGACCCTCCGCAGGTTGAGGAAAAACTTCAGGCCAAGAACCACAGAAGGAGGGATCTATTCTCAGTATGGATATGTCTTGCAATAGGTTTAGTCAGGAGGGATCGAAAAAAGAGGACATTTTCATTTTAGTGAGGCTACAGCTCATACTGACACATGTTTTGGATTGGTGCATCTGAGAGTTGTATTTGTGGCCAAAACGTACTTTACTTTTGACAAAAACAATAATAGACATTTGGGTTTAGATCATGTTTTGGGTTCTGTGTTGAGGGAAAGAGTCTAACACTAGTAATCTTAAATATTTTTTGTGAATCTTGATATTTTTGTGATAATGGACCTGTGATAAGGGATCTGGAGAATATTCATTTTCATTCATTTCTTCATATGATGGACTATATTTGTCAACCACGGCTGTTTATTTTTGAGTTTGTCCTCATCCCGATGGAGACATTGCTAATTATTCGAGTTCCTACTGAAAAAATCGAATTGTGGACCTTTTAATGACAATTCAGGGCAGCATGTTTTTTTTTTTTTTTTTTGTTTTTTTTTTTTTATCAACAGTTATCTATTCCTCTATTCATGTGTGTTCTCTTACTTACAAACATCTCATGAGATCAGTCTTTAGAATCAATGTTAAACTTTTTCAATGTACAAAATACAGCAGCCTCAGAGGGCCAGACATCAAACTGACATCAGGCTTATGGAAGGGTTTACACATGATATTGCAGCTTTTATCTAAAGCCAGTTGAGATTCAGGTTTACAGAGGCAATTTTGAAAAACGCCTTATACATATTTTTTAAAGAGAATGTGCTTGTTTTTTTGACATTTCAAACAATTACTGACTCAAAATTTGTAGATTTTCTTTATATTATTGTTTGTAATCAGAGTATTACTGTCTCAGCCTATACGTATCCTCACAGCTGCATTGCAAACTTTCCATAGCGCTGCATGTTTTCTTCGGTAACCTCACTCTCTTTTCTGACGTGAATCAATTCCTTCTTGCCCCGTGGCCAAACTTTGCGAAAACTTCGGCGCCCATCAATCATAGTCTCGGTGAGACATTCAGCCCAGAGACAGACAGGGAAGTAAACACAAAAGACGGGCTTAAAGCACAGCGCTGTCAAAACGTGTCAGACGGTGTACACGCTTTAAACCGGTCATTAGCGGCCTGCCTTCAACAGTACTCAACCGCTATTATTAAGATGCTTGACCCAAAAATGCCAGGTCCAAAAAATTATTGAATTTACTTTAATGGGTTTTATTCTGTAACACTAGCCTAATGGGTGGTTTGTGTAGTTATATATCCAAATGCTGCATTTTAAGTGCACATATAAATTCTGCAATAAATCCATTTAATGTAGCCTAACTTCGTAAAAGACAGACAATTTGTTCTGACAATTTTGTAAATAAATGGACCTTAGAACAAATGTAAAGAACAAACATACTTGTAAATTATAACTTTACCCAAGAGTGTCACACCTTGATTTACTGACAGCTTTGGGAATTTAAAATTGCATATTTTATCCAGTAAAATGTACAGCACATAGAATGTCAGGAAATACTACCAAATCAATTTGAATTGTGCAAAGACCCACAAAACTGCAGCTTTTAGTGTTGATGAGAATTACTCAGAGTGTTGTGGCATTAAGCTTAGCTCTAGACTGAGTCACTAATATGTCATTTGATTCAATCATTTAACAGCACAAATGGATTAAAAGTTATGGTGAAAAGCGAAGCTGTTTTGTAAATGTATCATTTCTGGTCTTGTATAATCAGCTTATGTCACAAAAATGTCACATTACCATATTGGTGTTTTTAATATTGTGAGGATTGTCTCTTCTGTAGCTTCTTTAATGTTTAGGCGTAAAATGACAACATTTTTTGTCTTACCAGTTTTGTCATTATATTGTCGTACTACTAGTGGAAAAAAAAATCATGTAGTTTCAAAGGTTAGTTTGACTCAAAGACATTTTCTCATTATGATGATGCACTATAAACAAGACCAGAAGAAGAACATGAAGACTTTGCCCTGGCAGTGTACCATTTTCACTTTTTGGTCAAATTTATCCTAAAGTAAGCAATATTTTGTGCTTTTGTTGATTTGTTATGCAATTCTACTTCTTCTCTGTCTTCTTCTTTTGCTGTTTTGCTTAATCTGAACTCTGGTAACTATCATTAAACATGCACAAGAGGTACTTGGTCTAGTTTAGTCTTACTGGTCTTACATCTGACATTTTGGACCAAACTGACCAAAAGATTGCAGGTGTGAACCACATTATATTTTGAAACCAGTTATATTCCTATGTCTAACCAGTATCACATCCAGGAAAGGCACCATTATGTTACCTATAAGAAAGTGTTGCTTGGGTAAAAACTCATGTAATCACTCTTTCAATTACAGGGTTGGCCGGTTTGGTTCCTCACTGCTGTAATCGAGAAGTCATTGTCAATCAGCTGCTTCTGCATTCAGCTCACACAATGCTAAATTTAACGCTAGCGACTGAGCGAACTCCTTCTGCTGCAAACTTCTCCGAATGATTCCATAAGTAACTTTCAGAGCGGTGAGTAATATTGAGCAGCGGCATGTTTGCGTTCTGGCCGGTCGTCCATGTGTTTGAAGGGGAGTTGATTCAGTATCACAGGTGCAGGTACAGCTGGCGCTCTATTAGCCGGGCTCGACGCGAGTTCGTACGCGCGGCGTATACTGCAGCTAAAGGGCTAAAAGGTGTCGGTGATTCAAGGGGCCAACAGCTGCTCCGAGCCCATAAGATTTACAGCGGGATGGAGGAATTAATTAAACAGACGAGGAGCGGCGTTATGGTTATAGCGCTGCGAATTCAGGTACGCACTGGGGAGGCATTAAAGGCCTGCGAAAATGCTAACCGACTGCACACAAGGCCAAAATATTAAGGTTTTACTGACTATGTACAAGCACTTTAGGCTGATGTTAGATATTTTACCAGTAAATATATGTTTACTTCAGCAATCACATAACTATATGGAATATTATACATCAGGAATATTATAATGAATGTTCTTTGGTCATACATATACATATGTTAAAGGTAAATAACTGTTACTTCAACTTTTAATACGTTTTAAAACTTGCCAGAACTGCCATTAAAATAAATATTCATATCTAATATAGTATGTGCTAACAAGGCCATATGGGGAATTTTATAATAAATGAGGTTCAAATTTATGCAGGCCAAGGTTTTTGGTGTGACCTGTTTCTAAGCATCGAAATAGAAGCATTTAAATATAATAATTGAATAGCTAAGATTAAGAAAGTGCAATAATAATATGACTTTTAAAGAGTTTGACATCTGAGGAAAATGCCATAAGCCAGGAAGAAATGTTGAAAAATATCATTAGGATCCATTGTTGTTTGTCAATAAACACAACAAATCTACAAAATAAAAACATAAGCTAAACATAGTGTAGTCCTAGAATCTTGACGTAATTTTCTGATAACAATATATGTCACACTCCAGTTTTTATTTGGAGTCTCTTTTAGTCACAGTAAAAAAAAGTGTTTCTATTCTTCCAGTCAATTCAAAGTCATTGAAAGTCATTTTGACAGTTCCAATATGAAAGAGAGAATTGCCTTCGTTTTATGGACAACAAACTGATGAGATATTTGATATTTGACTCCACACATTTTAAATAGGGCAAGATGCCATCCATTCAGTATTTGCCGAGAGTCAATCAGTCAATTGTCAATAAATGTAAAAGTGGTTTGATCTTGGTTCCTGGTACATCAGTCATGTTTGGTTCTGGTTTTCTACAAGGAAAAAAAAAAACGAGGCACCCCTACTTTACAGCATACATTTTCAAATTAAACAGTAAATATGTCGACAGCTCTGGGTCTGTATTAAGACAATTGTCCTTAGCCTTCCTGAATAATCAGTTCAGAATCAACATTGCATGTATTTTAAACTGAACCTATTCATCTTATCGATTGTGAAACATTGCTCAGTTTTGAAAGTTCTCCAAAGTTTAAAGCAAGAAAAGCTCTTTTCTTTTATGTCGAAATCTACTGCTGCGTTTTGAGCAGAAGGACCTCTTTGTGGATGAATTGGACCGCTTCCCTAAGTTTAAGAGCTTTTTAAATTTTTTACCAAGGTTACATACAACAGTCTGTTGCTTAAACTTGCTGCAGAGGCTTAAGGTGTGTGAAGGAAGGAACCAACTCTCACGCCCTCACGTTGCATTTAAAACACTGTTCAGACTTGAGCTATCGAAAAATGTGTACTCAAAAATCAAACGTGACATTTATTTCTTTTTTTTCCTGAACCATACCAATTAGACAGTAAGTCAATCAATCAATCAAACTTTATATCTATAGCACTTTTCATACAACTTCATGCAACTTAAGGTGCTTCACAACATGAACTCATTAAGCACAGTATTCACAACCGTTTCCAAACAATGGTGGAATTGTTTTACTGTATTTTACTCATTAAAATAAAATAGAATAAAATAGAGTAAAAATGTATATAATAAATAAAATAAAAATAAGTGATAAAACAAAGCCTTTATAAAACAGTAAATAAAAGTCAGACTAAATAAATACATGTATTAGATGTGTATGTATTTATTATATCAAAATGATGTTGCCATATGGACAATGGTAGATGGTAATCATGTGAGACTTACTGTCAGTCACTGTCTGTCTTATATACACTGTTTTCAAAGGCCTGACTAAGGACTCATAATACCTATAACCCCAGCATCGGTTTCCCTTTTTCTGATCCCAACAATGCTGTGTGTTTTGTCACTGTCAAATAAACACACAAAAACAAACTAGTGTTGAGTCAAACTTTACAAAATAAATAGTCTTTTTGGATAGAGCTCCACAGATGGACTCCACCGGGTGCAAAATATTTAATCAACCTCAATGATCTGTCAGAAAACTATGGTCAGGCACCATTTATAACTATATTTCTATTTAGCAAAATCAGACGAATCTGCAAACCTATATTAACTCATATAAATAAGCTTGTTTCAGCAAAATGAAAATCAATTGCTTGCTAACAGCTGTGTACCTCTGTGTTGGTGAGGCAAATCCATTATAAAATTGCTTGCTTTGGCTGATACGTGATGAAAAAAGCAAGTTGGAAATAGGTAAGAAAGCTCTCATTTGTCCTAAAGATTAGGTATGTCCCTCTCAAATGCAATAGAAATGAATTTATGTTGTGCATATAAAACAGAATCCAAAATTTAAAAACAATAAGAGCTGCATTGCCACAAGGCCAGTCTGAAATCATTATTAAGGCCCTGTTTAAATTCAGTGGAAAGGACAATAACATGTCTGTGCTCTGGCTCCTGTTCCCAGAGTACTTGTTAAAACTCAGGTGTGTGCAGAGGTGGATTGAGGAGAGAGTTGAAGAGGAGGAGGGGGTCTGTGGTGCATCAGAATGTGAGCGAGGCGGCGCTAAGCCCGGGGCTAAGAGACGTGTAAGCCCTGGGCTAACGGGGTCTTAGCCCTGGGCTGAGTGTAGACCGAGTGCCCTGGATGCGGCTGCGGGCTTGTGACTCGGGTGTCGATGTGCGCTCGGCAGTAGGTGGGAAGGTTAAGATGATGTGAGAGATGCTGGAAAGCCTCATTAATCACAGCCCTTTCCAAATAAACTGCACAAATGCAAAGGTAAAACTGCTGATTGTGTAGGAAGTTAATAGACGTCCAACAAATAATTCCATATAATAAACTTTTGTGTTGTCCAAAACATTTTTTTAAACGGAGATGCTGTTGTTTGCTTTCTGCTCAGTTGTCAGTGGGAAACTAAAAAGTGTGTGTGATGACTAGTTAATAACACAGTAATTACATGTAATTCAGCCTTGTTTAAACACACCGTCATCATTTCTGAGGGTGTTTTGACATCTAAAAGTACTTGTTTGGTTTATTAGTGTCTGGTTTCACACTACAATACTTAAACCTGCACCAGGAGGTTTACTGTGTTTACTGTCGTCTTCTCAACATAAGAATGTCTCCTGTAAGCAGCGTTCAAAGTGGTGAATGTGTTGTCCCTCCAGAGGCTCATTTTACATATTAACTGGGGAAATACAATAATGAGACTGAAGGAGAGACAGGTTATTATTAATATGAAATTCATACAAACAGCAGCAACTTCAAATGCGCTATTTAAGACATGTTTTAAATAGCTATAGCTGCTCATTAAGAAACAATCGGCTGCACAGGAGGCATCTTCCTTTGTGTAGCTATAAAAATAAATAGCTACATTATGTATGTATTTTTAAACCTGATATCCGTTTCCTCTATTTCCCTCCTTTATTTGCACTTCTTTGTCTTTAATTGAACTTAGCGCAAATTTAACCAAACGTACTTCAACACTATGGAAACGGAGCTTGTTTGGCCCGGATTGAAACCATCTCTTTTTTGCCGAGTTGTTGGGTCCAAAACATGGTCCACTGGTGCTTTTGCATTTGAGAATTTGGTTCGAAACAAAAGTATATCACACATTCAGTGTATCCTCAGCTGGACAGAAACTTTAAATGTAACTGTAATGTAAGCAGTCACTGGGATGAGGAGTCATTCTTAGAGATTACGTGAGGGATGTGCTCTACCACAATACGCATCTAAAAAAGAAAATAGGCCAATACACTGGACCCTAGCAGAGTTGTATTTGTACAAAATGCACCAAAACAACAACAAAAAAAAGCCTGTTTTTTAGAAGACATGTTATTTCTTACAAACTTGACAGCTGGGATAGTCTCTGCTTGTAAACAAATATTGCGCCAGTGCAGTGTAGGGATCTGCGCCCTTTACTGGCTAAAAGTTACGCAGGGCTGCTGTAAACAATCAAAACAATATATAATTTACTATATATGTCATGTTAAATCAATATCGACAGCCCTAGTGGAATACATTGTCAATTTATGTGGGCAAATATTGATAATACCGTTTTCATTCTTTCATTCTCCTCCATTTTAAAATGAAAAGGCACTAGATTGGACATAGAAAGTAGTGTCATGTGGCTGCATACCCTAAATAATTATCATCCTTGATCTTCCTTACCTTCCTGATGGCAAAGGCTGTACATTTAAATCAATACTTTTGCACAGTACTGTACTATCTATTCATTCATTCAACTTGGCATGGCCATGACTGTATTGAAGGTTAGGCTAACTCACATACAGTACATTGAAATAAACCAACGTGTACAGCATGTTCTTTTAAGTTCTACTCAAACTATGTTTCACCAAGTATCATGAGGGTTGCCAAGAAGAGCAACAAACATGATTTTTTTTAGTAATCCCTTAACCTCCACACCATTCTTCTGTCTAGTCAGTGATCACATTAGCGTATAACAGAGAACAGTCCACCAATAGGAATGCTCAGGGTGTCTTTAATTCTCAGTGCATATCAGCGTTGTGTTTGGATAGCTTCCTCAGTGCAGCGTGTAATTAACTTTAGCCCGTCTCTTTCATCAGCTCGAACTGTGAGGCCAGACGACGACTAATAGAGATACAGCCACAACAAAGAACGCGCTGGAAAAATGGGTCTGTGTCACAGGCTCCTGGGAGAACCGCAGAGTTATCTCCAGTGTGGCTCTGCTTTGGTTATGCTACACACATTAGCATTTTCTCGATGTGTCTCTTCTGGTGCCCTTGGGGAACTTTGTGGACACACTGAATCTGCATTTGGCTATTAATTATCAAAGGAAAAAAAAAAAATGCATTATTTAGACCACACTCCTCCTTTCTGTGCAATTACCTTTCAAGCTACTCGTTTTCTTACAATTACCCAGGGACGGAGTGCGCCTCTTGGCTCCTGCAGCTCAGCGGAGGCACCGGGAGGAGCCTTTTGCTAAATAACAAACTTCTTTAATTGCCAAACCTTGTTCTTTCCGTCAGAATTCATTATGAAGTGGCTCATTTTTCATCTAAATAACACAAACATCATCCATGAATATGTATTAGGTGTGCCTCGCCACCTTTGGTTTACTTTAATGTTGACAGAGCCTCATAATGGCAGGCTAGTCATTACTTAAAGTTTGCCCGGCATCATTAAAGATCCACTACTTGATTTTTGTCTTTGCCGTCTCAGACTCAACCCCACGACTCGTTTACTGGCTTCAAATCAGTGGTAGTGGCTCAAACAGTATGACAGGATTAAAGAGAAGTGATTGTATGACTGTCTATCATAAATATCTAACTTTGATTTAGTTTTAGAATAATCATTAAAGTAAAATTAATGGTCACTTGTAGTTCCATCAGGCCTTGAAAAAACAAAGAACAATCCAAAAGAAATTTAAAGAAGAACACATTTTACAGTGGACTTTCTTTTGTCTTACAAGCTTTCCCTTTAAAGGCCCTTTTTGCCATGGTCTTCCTTGAAAGACCAGTAAATAATGACTGTTCATTTGGTGAGCATTTGCATATACTGTTTTAAAGGTCCCATATTATACAATTTTTAACATTATAGAGTGTATTTTGGATACATTTAGGTTACCATATCACGTTTTGCAACATGAAACACACAATAATGATCTTATACAAGCGGTTTGGATGAGCTCTCATCATGAGTCCAAAGTAAACGGTCTGATTTGGCGCTGTCACTTTAAGGCTCAGCTCTCCCGTGTTGGCTCCGCCCACTTCCTGCCTGACGTCACGCTAGAGCTGCGCGGAGCTCTGCTGGAAACAGACTGAAGTAAACACGGTACATCGTAGTAATAACTTTTTCAGCAACGGCTTTGAGAGGAACTGAGCCGTATATCTTCGACCCAGAGTCTGACTCTGAGTTTAAGAACATGAGCAAACACAAAGACCTCGAAGGCTTCTACAAGACGTTTCTGCTTGGTAAATGAGAAACTATTTATTGTGTATGTTTGTATGGTGTAGCCCGTAGCATAGCGCGTGTTAACTGCTTCTGTTTATCGGTGCACATGTGGAAATGACCGTACAATGCCTACTGAAGTTGAGAATGTATGCTGCCTGCAGACTCCTAAGGTAGCTGTTGTGCAGTATATTGAAAGTAAAGTAAAAGTATTGACGGTAAGTAAGCTAACACAGTAGCAGCGATGCTTCTCTGTGTCTGAGCTGCAGAGCACCACTTGTTGACAGTTCAGGAGAGAGGGGCAGGAGGAGTGTGGAGGAGCACTTCCTGGAGAGGAGTGGTTTATTTCACATATTGACGTCATTGCGTGAAACAGCTCGTTGAAAGGACTGTAGCTCAAACTAAATAAATTACTTAAACATGCGCGAATGAAACAAAACACAACTTTGGGTATGTGTTTGAGGTAGACACAATGTTAGAACATGGTTAAAAGCTCAGAAAAGTCGATTTAGCATAATATGGGACATTTAAGGAATAGTTATTTTACTGAACCTAAGTAACTATTTCCAGAAAAAACAGCAAAGCACATTCCACATATATTCATTTGTCATGTTTCAGTTAAGGTGAGTACTGCGTAGTCACTTGTCCATGTCTGTAGGTGTTTGCTGGTTGTCTAATAGCAATGGCCTTGTTAGGTTCAGTAGCAGATAAATAGTAATAGGACATGTTTTATAAGTACTAAGACGACAAAACATTTAACATCTCTCCTTATTATGATTTGAAGGTCTCCTCATACAAGATAAAGTAGTTATTCACATGTTTGAAAATGATGTGAAGTTAAAAGATTAGGAAAACATGCTAATTCACCGACTGCTAAGCTTGTATTCCTTCCACAACTACAGCTGATTAATGGTGGTTCCAGGCCAGGCAAACATTTGCAAACTCTGGCCTCTTCTCGGGGCAAATGTATTCGTCCGCCATTTTCATGATGGAGTCTTTGATACAGATACAAGTTTTGCAGAGTTTAGAAATGAACATGGCCACTTCAAAACTTTGACTGGGGACAAAATGCTATGAAGAGAAAATTTCATTTTGTGTCCTCATAGCTTCTTGTATGCATTAGCACATTTTGTCTCTTTACATTGAACTGAAGAGAAATAGTGTTGTTTAATGTTTATAATGTATTAATTCTGTTGGCCATAAACAACACAATTTATCATGGAAGCTGTGAGCCGTATGATATCTCTTCTTGTGGCCACAGACTGGACTTTTTACATGACTTGTCTACGCTATGTGCTAGAGTTAGGTACATTTTTGACCCAACAAGAAGAAACGGTTTATTCTACCGGTTGGCGCCTACATATCTTGTTGTGATGATTGTTTTAAAACCCTGTTCTAACAAGCTGAAAGGTTACATGTTGCCACCTCTGCAGCAGATAGCACATACTTTGGACTGTCATCAAGCCATCAAAGTGAGTTTAGGGGCAGTTGTGACCCAGGTGACCAGTAGCCCCAGTCCCAGACTAACCCTGTATCTTCCCGTTATGTCCCGAGCCTGCAGTACTTGAAGACAGAGTGTTGGCTGCGAGGTGCTGTTGTGAGCCACCGACAGCTGCCTCCCATCAATATTAACAGGCAGTGCTTAACATGGCCGCCCCCAGTGGTGAGGTGCTGTGCTTTGGAGCGGCCTCGGGAGGCTGTGCACAGTCTCCACCTTGACAGCACCATCATCACTTATTCATCCCAACACCTGTCACACCCACCCCAACTCTGCCCCCCCCCGACTGCCAAACTCAGCCTCATGAGCTCATGGCTGCCTCCACAAATCTGCTGAATCGCCTCTTTGTCTTTCCACACACCTCATAACTCGACTGAAGATGACGGTGGAGCAAAGCGGTTGGCATCAGCGCAGCACTGGGAATGGTTTCTGCAAATGTGAAGCGCTAATGGCTGATGGGATTGGCTGTTGTGAGCAAGAAAGACTCCAAAAGTTGAGTGAAACAATTCTCCTCAAACTATTTCATATACAGAATTCAGATTGTGTGAAATACATAAATGGATTGATTTGTTTTTCCTTTCCTAGTGTTTGGTCTTGGATGTGATGGACGTTTTGATGAAAGGATCAAACTAAAACTAGTAAATATGATTTTTAAAAACAGCAAAATGACCATGATTGACATTGTATATGGTGTATGTAAGTAAGATGCAACAGTGCAAAATGTATCATTTAAAGATAAATACCTAATTAATTACCTTGGCACAAAGGTATAATTCGCCATCTAGACATCGAATTTTGTGCTCTTCAATTGCAATTAAATATTAGGCCACTGAATACTGAGAGACTTACTCATATCTTCTACCCACTCACCAACAGCACACTGATCTGGTAGTTCAGCAAGTTAACAAAGTAAAGGATTCATGATCTTTGATGGATAAACCCTGAGCATACATTGATAGTCTATCTTGGTACACGTGCTTCTGAAGAATACATTAGCATCGAAATGTATGATTTAGCATGCTAGCAGTAACTTAAATTACTTAGCTATGGTACTAAGATTGCAGAATTACAAAAAAAACAAAAAAACTACAGCAAAAAGAACGCAATATACTAAATATTCTGTATATAAGTATAATTTTATTTAATAAATGTAAAACTGTTGTATAATATAAAAAAAAAATAAAATAATGTAATTTCTTTTCTGTTATGTTATGTCTGGTGAAGAAAAGCATTCACAGACTATTGCACCTTATTTTGTAACATTTTTGTTAAAATTAAAATTAAGATTTTGTTTGTAAATTTGAACTTTTTTTTCCCAGTGTGCCTTTATAGTGTCAGATAGTACAACAAATATGGAAGTTTAGTTTTTCTCAAATCTGCAACTTGAATTTTCTGGTTTTAAACTCGGCTGCCAAAGGGAGCCTCGGGAGCTCGTGGTTTCCTTCACAAATCTGCTGAATCGTCTCTTTGTCTACAAACCTACCTCAGCTGGATATGAGCGGAACAAAGCAGTTGGCATCAGCGCTGCACTGGGGATGGTTTCTGTTAATGTGAAGAGCTAAGGTAGTCTGGATTGGCTGTTTCGGCACATTTGAATGAGGGTTTTAAGTAGAGAGTTCTTGGGAATCCTGAAAAGGTATAGACCACTCCACACTCAACACTCACTAAACTAACAATACAGTTCCAACCTGCATTTCACATTTTAATAAACATAGCATAGTTGACATAGACTTTTTTATAAACAAATAAAAAATAAATAAATTGTGACCTTTGTGGCTGTTTGTTTAATCGTGTTTGTTTTTAACTTTTATACCATGTACAGTGTCCTTGGGTGTTTTGAAAGGTGCTTATAAATAAAATGTATTATTGTTATTATTAATCAAAATGTGACATTTGTAAATTATAAAACTACAAACAAAGAATGACCCTAATTTGCCCGTGTAGTCAGATTTGAAATATTGACCTGGTTAGAGTCTGCTTGAGATTTTGTCAGATTTGACATTTGTGTGTGTAGGAACATTGGAATGTCAGAGAATATTGAAACTTTTTTTTTTTTTTTTTTTCATCCGTTATTTTTAATTTTAAATCTAAAAAGGGGCACATTACATTACAATGAGCAACAACAAAATAAATATAAAAATAGAGTGAAACAGACAAATAGAGTTTTCAGTAGATCATTTACTGGTCTGTAAGTTGTGGCTTTATAAATTTAGAGAATTGTGAGATACCATAGAAATTCCTTCTTTTTTTTCCTGTAAATTGTTGTCATTGTAGTTGTGATAGTACAAATTTTGAATGTTGAAGTGATTAAGATCTGCTTGAGAAGCTGGCTTGTTTGAATGTGCAAAAACTAACTGATCAGGGTAAGAATATTTTCAGCAAATAAACCAAAAAAAATAAAAAATTCTTTCTGTAAATTCAACCACTTTTCAGCACTGGTACACTGCCTTTATGGCAACTCTTTTCGTTGCTTACAATGGCACAGATGCCATTATAGTGTTCAGATATCACATATGGCCTCAGTCAAGATGAAAAGAATAAGGTATTGTACTTTGAATGAAATGAATGTAGGAACCTTGGGAGTAGAAGCCAGGTAGCTGTACACAGCAGCTCAAGGCCAGCCAAACAGTCCAGGAGTATTTCCAATACTTTCAACTCTTGACTTTTTGCGACAAAAATAAAAAGACCATGGCTCAATTCCATTGTTTTGCATGACAAAAGGATTTAGTGCCTTCCTTACAATAAGCAGTTAATCACTTAGCTCACGCGTCTCACCCTCTGAGAGCTCTGCCTTATAAACGCTATTCATTTCGGACGGTGAAACCCAAGCGGAAAAGAGGAAGCATCGGGAGGAAGAATAGATCTGTCAAGAGAAATGCATCTGTGAATAGCATTTTCTGCTTTATTAGTCATACTTAATAGCTTTGAAGGAGCTGTGAGGAATGCAGGAGCCTTGCGTCCCGAATCCATAACTTGCGGCAAATAGTTTTTGTGATCAAATAATATCATCTGACAATTTAATTATTCATAGGGACCCTGTTTTTGTCTGGCTGGAATGCTGCTGTGAACAGACAGAGGTTTTAAAAAAGGCAGAATGAAGCGTGTATGAATTGGTTTGAACCGTGCACCGTCATTGGATGAGAATTAATGTGCATTCCAATCTTCAGAAAAAACACTGCTATTGAATGTTTCAGGTTTATGTCTGACCTTATGAGATTATTTTTGCGTAAAATATGCATCATTTTCATGTTCCATTACAGTTGGGCTTGACCTCATTAATGGAAATGAAGTAATGAGGTTAATGGGTGGCTTTTAAGGGACGTGTAAAACTTTGTTGTATGCAGTTGAAAATAAATGAAACAAATCCGATAAAACTTCTCAGTAGTGTGACTGTATTGCATTTCTCTTGAAGAATAGGCCTTTTCTGAACAGCTCCTTACACCATTGGCATACCTACATCTGCTCTATTTTCATATTCATGCAAAGGGTCTGCCATATTAACAGCCATCTGAAACAAATGTATTGGTGGCCCAGTCTTTTAACCTTTTTTAACCCCATAGCAACCTGCATTGATACTGATTTGCAAGCTGTGTGCTAGATTAACATCTGCCCGTCAAGTTCTATACAAATGAAGTTCTGCATTGTCTTTGTTTTAGAGAATTGTTATAGAGTAAAGATTTGATTTTCTGAAGATTATTTTTTTAAGATCAATTACATCAAGTGCATCATGGGTTGAAGTAGAAATGAAGTCATTTCAGAAAGGCCCATCTTTTCTTACCTACAACAGCCCAAAGAGGACATACTGAGCCCTGGAGAAAAGGTAGATGCATGTTTGTTTTTGGAGGTTAAAGGATGGGGACATTTAGAAAGTACATTTATTTTCTTTCAATATTAGTTAAAGTAAACACATGATTTGAACTATTTGCATTTGGTTTACAGTGAGACGGCCATATAAGGTTACTGTGGAGCTAAACTTCCTTCATGGCATGCGATGGAACAAGATTCATAAAATGATGGTAAGGAAGGGTAAAAAGATGTTTCAGTGTTGCTTGTCCATTGAAAACATCTCTTTCTACTTCTAATAGGTCTGACTGCTACGGCAACTTTCTACTGGCCTATGTTAACAGTTTAAATAAGCAGCTACTTGTACATTTCCAATATCAGTGAGTTAAAGGGTTTCATCAATTTCTCAAATCGTGCAAATAAAACTCCTCATTTGTAGGTTTCTTCAATTAAACCCATGCCAACCCAAAGATAATCAGCAAAAGACAATAAAAAGCACTTTGGTTGGGACTAGGTAACAAAGTCAATCACCTTTTTATACAGCAATGGTGAATTCATACATTTCCCTGTTTTGATTTTTGATTTCCCAGTTTTACTACAAGCTGTGCCAAAATGCACTATATTTGTGATACATTCAAGGGCAATAGACACCAAAAATCGTACATTCTGTCCAAACTTGATTATTTTAGTAAATGACATGGCTATGTTTGTGTGATGTCAGTGAGTAGGTACAGAACATTGGCGAGTGGCACGATATTTAGCTGCTCTTTTTATACGAGCATTTAGGCTTCATCAGGTAAGGGCAATAAGCTACAAGGCACTATGTTATCTGACCTATGGATTACCCAGAGTTACATACAGATTGTTTTTGGACCTGGGCTTCCGCATTAAAGACTGGTAGATAGACATAGATTAGCATGTGTATTGGTAAAGCTACAAAAGCATTTAAATAAACCATTTAAAGAAGCATTAGGTGAAATAACCCAGGCGTACGTCTTGCAGGTTAACACAAAAATATATAAGAGTAGCATTCTATATCTGCTAATGGGAACCACATAGCAGCCAACATACTTTAATGGAATATTGTCAGTACAATGACTGTCATTACCCCTAAAGTGTGTAGTTTATTTTTCTTAAGTCGCATGTGCCCCAAGGTTAGTGTGTTCCGGGGTCCTTAACTACCTCCTGCCTCTGACTGTGCCATTATACTTTCTTTTAGTGCACTCCAACTAGCAATAATTACTTTTAGCTCTTTCACTGTTATTTCAAAACAGCAAGAAGTGTGGCTACAGTTTTTTTTGTAATAAGAAAAACGGCTGAACAGTCCAATGACCAGTTACTGCTTGATGAATTGTCCTTTTGTGCGGCAGATAAATGCAGCTGTTAAAGTCTGGAGGCGTGAGATGGACTTACGCTGGATGTCGATGGTGACCGTGGCGTCCTTTCCGTTGGGGGCCGCTTTGTTGGAGGCGCGGCAGGTGATCTGCTGACCCGACTCGATGTTGGAGGGAGACAAATAGAGGGTGCTGACGGTGCTCTCCCTCTTACCGTCCCGCAGCAGGGTCTGTGGAGCAACAGGACACATCAGACTCATGTATTATCCATGCATAAACCCTGCTTGTTAAAGAGGAAAAAAAGACGGAATAGAAATGGTGGGTTTGACCTTGAGTTAGGAGGCACAAAGGAGACTATGCTTGATAAATAGAAATGTATAAATAAGCTGCATAAACTTTCTGTAAAACACCGTGACATACATGAGCAAAGGAATTGAAAGAATCAAGGAATAAAAAAACATGCAGAATTGCTCAAAGAATGGATGTGTGCTGAGGCGTTTCTGGAAACCGTAGGGGCCCCATGTATTAATCTTAAATCCATGAACACTGATGATTACACATCTAATCAGGACCTTCTGTATTGGCCCGGTCTGGTTACCTTTTTGCAAAACCTTTAGATGTCTGCACGGGGGCTTTTTTTTGTCAACCTATAATAAAACACCATCAGACTTAGTTAGACAGACTTAGTTTTCAATTAATAAGAATGAAACCTGGACTTTTAATGTAACATTCCCGAAATTGAGGTAGAAACTGTATTTCTTAAGACCTTTAGTTGTCTAAAAATGGTCACAAACTGCATTTTCTCCAACATTATTCTGCAGCAGGGATTTCCAAAAGTCTAGGTTTAAAAGTTACCCCTGGGCTTAGATTTAGCCTCTGTTCGGTCATTTTTATCCCTCAGTCAGTCCTTGGTTTACTCCTGGGTTTCTTTCTGGTTTAACGTGCGGGGAAAGTTGCTATTCCGTTCAGCCAATGGAGCTTTGAGCACTTGATTTAGTCTTGGTAATACAATATTCAACTTTTGACTACATAAAAGGCCCTACATACAAGGAAAAATAAAATATTTGATTGAATGTCCAGCTATCTTAATTGATAATGAATCACTCAAAAAGTGTAGGTGGATTGTTTGAGATTCTCTGGACTGCTCCGATAATAATTCTGTATCCTTGAGCAAAACCAGAGTATTTGGAAGCAGAAATCCATGATCACAGGTATGTAAGGTGTTTAGTGAACAGTCAATTAAATGGTTCAGTTCTTCATGTTGTAAAAAATGGACAGAATCGTTTAGCACTTACTCATTTCACGTCTCTCAATCCTGCTCTTTAGTCAAGCCTCTCAAGGCCTCTGACCAAGGACCATCCACTCCAACCTCCACTTCAAACCAGACAGTGCTGCAGGATGGTTCATTTAAAGGAATACACCGCCAGCAGTTTAAATGAAACTCACTGACTGGTTTTTGGAAATCACTTTAAAACGACACAAGCTACTAAGTGTCCACAGTCTTTCAGTGACATTTATTGAAGGTATAAATCTTTGTAACTTAAGAATAACCTGTATTTCTCAGTGGGCTTGGTTGCATAAATGCATCCATTAATTTTTATGTTCCAAACACAATTTAAAGTTTCATGGAACGCTGGCAGGTTTCTATTGAGACATAAAAATTAATGACAGCAGGAAAGGTTACTCTTGAGGGTTTTGTGAGGCGTTGAAGAGTTGGGCAAATTTAAAAATGCAAACAGAAATACCAAAAGGTCAGGGATAAGCCCTTCATAAAAGAAGAAAAGGAGAACCTGTCCTTTCTTTAAAATGAGAGGTCCAGTTCTGAGAGAGAGGTCAAGTTTTAATCCTGACAGACGCTCATTGGCTTCAGGAAAGAAGTCACTGTACATCAAGAAGGGGATTAGGAAAATAGGAAGAATGTGTGGCCATTGTGAGTCATCATCAGGATTCTTGGATTTTACTTGACATCTCTATCATTGCACTTATTTTAAACCAAAAATATCTACCTAAAAGACAGATTGTAGTGTTGTGCAATTGAACAAAATGAAACATGTCAGTCTAAGCAATCTTTTAGAACAAAATTACACTGTTTTCTTTCTCTGAAAAAATTAAACTCTGTAGAACCCAGAGAAAGGAGCCATTAGTTTCATTAAGTCCTGTTCTGGCAAATGCCCTGAGAACACAGCACTGAGCACTGTTGGAGTTAAAGTTCAAGACAATTTGCTTTAAAGTTTAGGACATTTAGGAGTTAAATCTGCCATGTGTAACTTTTAGCGAGTGGAGGGCGCAGATTTTCTGACGACAGTAGCGAAATTGTACAAATGTTATTTGTTTTTGAAGGAAAACTATCCAAACCTGGCAAGTTTGGAAGAAAAAAAGCATGTCGTCTGAAACAGTAGGTAATTTTTTTGTATTTTGTACAAATGCAACTCTAATAGAGTCCAGTGTAGTGGCTTTCTGCTGTATTTCTTCTCCCTCTATTTGAGCTGTAAAGAGTAACTCACGAGGCCCCAGCGACAGGAATTATATATAATATTTTATTGGAGGCTTCTGTCCAGCTGAGGGTACAGTGAGATAAGCATGATTCTACTGATCTCATGACTAAGAACCATTATATTATTATGAGAATGTATATTTTGGTGCTAAAAGTGACGCTGTGCTACTGGATAAAAGAAAAAATTGTCTCCACCTTTTTTAAAAAAAAATGTTCTATCCTCTTTCTACAGGTTTTGATCAAAGACAAAAGCATGTCCCTGTATCACTGTGGGTAGTCTTTCAGATGGAGCCTTATGTCAATTTGGGTTGCTAAAGATTTAATTTGGGTAAAATAAAACGTTGCTATAGGTTCAAAATTTGAGAAAAAAAATCGTGGTGCTCTATAGAAATGGGATTAAAAAAAAGAAAAAAACCCAACTTTGTGGCCTGCAATTTGACATGGTGTGCCAGACTTTGCACATGACACATTTCTAATGCAGAAAAACAATGGGTATCTCATCTCTGGCATACAACACATCACTGTATTGTTGTTAAGATAAAGCCATTCACAGGTTTATGTTCATTGATTTCTTTTTCTTGTATTTTAGGAATAAACACAGCTTGATTGCACTTTCCAAGGTCTTTAGCTGCAGCGTGGCTAGAGGCACGGCTTTTTTTTGGATATGTTTTTTTTTCCCCTTCTCTTTATTATCCAATATCAATACTGCAAATAACACTTTCCAAACACCCAGAGAATAAAGAGCCCAAAGACATGGAAACACATTTGAAAAGCATAACAAAAAGATTATTTCAAAGTGCTTTCTTGATAACAGCGTATTGACAAATCTGATCAATGGTGTTAAGATTTTTATTAGATTATGTTTGTAAAATAAGGAGTCTATTGTAAGCGGCATACATACACAATAGGAGACTTGCTTAGTAATTCTTTCCACAGGAAGCCGTGTTGTTTTGTCGACCCGCTCACCTTTTCTTCCGCAGCTCCCTTCATCGCCAATCATTCAATTTCCCTCCATTTCCAGAAACAAGCTGTATTGGACTGACATTTGCCGGCCACACTCACTCGCCAAGATTAAGAGACCCGTGAACTTTGCCAACCCATTGACCTTATGAGCGAATTAGGCTGAAAGTGAAATAATAAAACAACCCTGGGCTGTGCAATTTGAAGCTGGAAAGAGGCAAAAACCTACTGACATTTTCTACATTTCCCGAGTCCTGACAACCTTTCACTGTGATCTCTGCACTGTTCGGGCTTGAAGCCGCAGGAAACTTACAAGTTTAGAATAAGAAAAGTTGCTCAAGCTCACTTCAAAGATACTAACAAGCAGAACTGACCAGAAGTTGTTTTTCTCTGAGGTCTGATTTATTGTTAGTTTGCAAGGACGAACTGAAAAGTGTTGTCTGAGATAAGTAATCCATCACGGCAAACAGCTTTGTTGTTTTTGTCTAAATTGTCTTATCATAGTGGAAATGCAGCTGGGAGTTTGTGGCTTTTTGGAATGCAGATGGTAATGAAAAAGACTGAATTTGGACACGTCAACTTTTGCAACGCTCTGAAGGATAGTTTGTCTAGTTCCTTATTCCAGAACAACTATTCCTTCCCCTCTTGGATCTGTTTGTCACAACTTTTGAGTAATTGTAATAAGAACATCAACTCAAGATGTCGGGCTAACATTACAGACCCTTTTACTTATATGCAACATGAAGTGTGTGTGTAAGCAGACGGCGTCAAAAATGGCAAATTCTGCATAAACAAGGCAATCCACTGACTACATGTGCGTGCTGTCAGTGAGTGGGCAAAGGACATTAGAGATTGGTGCAGTTTTTAGAATCTGTATTTGTACAAGCAGCTAACGGCTACAAGCTACAAGTAAGAATGTGTGTTGGACTTAAATAACAGCACATTATTCAAATTTCTACACAAACCTTTGGACCTATGCTTCTGCATCAATGACGGTAAAATGCTTGTTATACATATTAGGCAGATTAACACACTTAGATAGTAGAGCAAGCAGAAATGTGTGAAGGCTTCTTGCTCCAGTTGCTAATGATAAACAACACAGCAGCCAGGATACTTCATTTGAACTGTCTGCTGATGCTAACAACCACTGGGGGTTTTTTTGGGTTTGTGTGCAGCTCAAAAGACTCCAAAGTTACATAAGAGTTGTACTTTGGGGTTATGTCAATGCTGTGGATCAATTTAACACCAAAAATGGCAGATCTTCGTGTGAATCAAGGGTTTGCAGAGATTGCATTTAGAGATCTTTGAGTAGAATATACTTTAAGAGTTGACAGACTACACAAACTTGCATATTCTTGTGTCACTAACGTAGTCAACATTTAGAGATACTTTTAAAGGGTTCAGCTGAGGAAATATCTTAGCGGCCAATGTTGTCTGCCTCTTTTTACAAGATGACCAAGCCTCTGAGCCGTTAGCCTGTGGTATTATATCACTGCTTCTGCTTAAACGGCATAGAAAACAAAACTGCTGGAAACGGCGGCTGTGCACCTGAATATTTTTACATGCCTTTCACCTTTTTATGTTCTAATCTCTTTCTACAGGTTTTGATCAAAGACAAAAGCATGTCCCTGTATTCCTGTGTGGCTCCCATAGTTGGCTGTGGTATGGAGAAGTGTAAGGCACAAGTTCGCTATCTGCAAGTCTGCCTTTAGTGTCACCAAAACTGATACAAAAGTCTTTCAAATGGGGTGTTATATCAATTTGGTTTGCTAAATATTTAACTTGGGTAAAATAAAGTGCTTCTACAAGTTCAAAATGTAAGAAAAAAGTTTGTGGTGCTCGATAGAAATGGGATAAAAAATTAAAAATAAACTCAATGCCATATGCAATTTTACATGGTGTGCCAGACTTTGCATATGACACATTATCACTATGGGATTTCTTTAGAAGTAGTTTAAATATTCAAGCTACACATTTCCTTCACAAACAAACATGCCTGAAATTGCAGCACTTTTTCACTGTTTTTTATTTGAAATGAAATCTGCTCTGTATTGAAATCCCTTATTACAAATATTTGAGATTTTTAATGTCTTATGAAACTGTTTTCAATGGACCTTTCTGCAATCCAATTAATTTTTTGTAACGTATCTGTTTTTTTTTTTTTTGTATCATATTGTATACTTTATTATTTTCACCTTTTTACATTATCCTAACTGAACAAATGGTTGAAACTAAACTGTAACCATAAACAACGACATGTGACAACTATCTTGTTATATTGCATTGTCTCAGTCCCACTGCCAACAGCTCCATATCCTGACAACAAAAAAAGTTTTATTTAGGATGCATTTCTAAATAAAACTGGTGTCAATTGGTCAACCCATTAACACTAGTTGTAAACTCATTGGGTGCATGTGGGCTGTGAGTCCATTTAACCCAAATATGCTGTTGTTTTCTTAACATCTCCGCTTAACATGGCATTCCCTGCAACTTTTTAAAAAACTCCTGCCATCTAAAGCTGTAACCATCACACAAAAGCCCTACAGAAACCTCTGGGCACTGATATATTCCTATATGTAGAGTCAGAGAACAATTATCTAATGGAGCCTGACTGTTGGGGCCAACTGGGAGCCACTGTGATCATGGTGTGTCTTCCCCACAGCGGCTGAATCAGCTCTACTGGGACCTCTACATAATGCCTTGAAGACACGGATGGGCTCGGGCACCCACTCCCACCGGTGCATTTCATTTCCCAGCACACGAGACATGTTTTGTTTGATGGTGAACATTTCGGCACAGTGAGCGTCCAGCTTTTCCTCTGTATGAGAGACCAAGTGGGAGAAGGCCTCGTGGGACAGGCCTGTTCAGTGTGGTATTCATCACTTTAGGGCCACGATGCCTGTGTGTGGTACAGCAAGCCGCGAGGGAATACAAGCGCAAAGGGTGATCCCCTTTTTTCCGCTAAGTTAATTTCCACATGCATTATCATCTTCTACAGTGTTATTGTATATTTGTTAAATCCCTGATGGGTAGGAGTAACACTGTTGAATCAGGCAAATTAAAATTAGCTTAGCCTCCTGTAGAGTGGGATGAGTCAATTCCAAATACAATATTCAGGAGGAGTGGGTTTCACAAATAATAAATAGCATTTGAGTTTAAATATGTGAGTGCACATAGCTCTGGGCATGGTGCTAACGTTAAGTATGCCACAACATGACAGGATGCCAGAAGGCGGAGAGCTGAGATTTGCTGAGGTAGTGTGTTCTTTCTTCGACTGTAGAGAGACTAGCCAAAGGTGCTGTTCCATGCCATATTATGCAAAGTCCATCCATCCACAGCTGCTACCCAACAATAATATACATGCCTCACGCACGTTCATTTCTGCATCTTAAACCTTCGTTTTTGGTGTCTTTTATTACATTTTTCTCAACCCTAAAATAGCTTTTTAGAAGATGGGTAATATTCTAACATCAGATTAATAGAATAAGTTGCCAAGAGAATTAACAAGAATTCACAATTTTAACGTTGCCCATAAAAACTCAGCTGGGAGAGAAGCAATTAAATGAGATTTTGTCTTTGCACTGTGAATTGTGCTATAAAACTGAAGTGTGTTAGACTCCTTGCAATAAAACTGGCACGTACTTTTGAGGTAGAAATTTCAATAATTGCCAGTTTGTCACTTTTTATTCTTTTGCACATTTGATTTATTGTATTATATGTCGTGAATTTTAAAAGCACCAGCTACCAATATGGCAGGAGATAATGGAGTTGGAAATAAATAAGACAAATAGTCACTAACTAGCCCATCTATATGCTCATCTATACCCTCCATCTCTTCTCACCCGCTTTATTTCTGTTAACATTTGAAACTGAAAAAAACAATTCATTTTTTATCAAAGATTGAGACCTTTTACGTACGTATGTTAAAAAAAAAAAAAAAAAAGTAGTAGCTGCAGTTTTATACAGTCAGAGCAACGCAGTGTTGTTTACATTGGTAATGGTAAAACAGTCACTACATCTTCAAACCTAAAACACATCTTTACCTGTCAGTGCTTCGACATCACTGGCTGAACTACATCCGGTCGGGACAAAGCCACTTGGAGCAGTTCAAGATGGATATCTCTGAGTTTGTGAACTCACAAATCTGGAGAGAACCAGCTGCTGCGAAAGGTAAACAATGCATGCTACAAATTTACAATTATTCACTCACTATGGCAATGTTCTTAGGACAATGGCTAACTTGTTACACCAAATCTAAGAACCTCCCCCTTATGCTGGATTGAGGGCAACTCTGTATTTTTCCAGTAATAAAACAGACTGTCCATGAAAATAGAACAAATTAATTTTCTTAACAAAAACTATAATAAAGGTAATAATTTTACTAGTTGTCATGTTTACTAGCTATAGAATACCATTGTTCTTTTACATTCAAGGTTCAATAACATTAGCCATTCCAAGAAGTATGTATGTATGTATGTATGTATGCTTCTTGGCATTGTCCTGTAGATGTGATTCATTTGACACATAACGTGAAAAGGATCTCAGTACAATACTGAATATAGTCTCAGCCTTGTATATTGTCTCCAGTTACGTCTTTATTTACATCCCTCTCAATGTATAAGACTTCCATCCTCCATGAATGAGTCGCAGTAGCTGGCATACGTGCCCCATCTGTTGTCATTAACACTATCTTCACCAGCTAAAAGCCTCTTTCTCCGATATAATGGATTTACAGTGCATCTTTTCATCAGGCGGCTCTATTTTACTGCAATAATTTGAAACTACAGCGTGCTCCTGGAGTGACGCTCTCGTTTACCGGGGTGACGGCTGTATAGTACTTTAAAGTAAAGGGGGTTATGAATTCAATCTGTTGTGTCCTGATCCAGTCAGGCCCATCAAGATTACTTTAAACGCCCGAAGCCTGAGAGATTTCACATGGCCTTCTGTGGCGTGAATGCACTGCGACGTGGACGGCATGCCAAAGCACTGAATGGTGCAAATAATGCTGTTGTTTTGTCGGTTAAGGAGGTTTCAGTCTGTATACAAATAAATCCTGTGCGGAATTGGCAGAAACATTGAGATGAGATTTAAATTGTATTATCCCAGATTGCTACAAATAATTAGCCTTATGAATGTTTGGTTTCCAATTCCACCAACATCTGTTTTGTGATAATGGGATTTAGCTCGTCGAGGCTAAGGCACGAATCCCTTCAGATTGTATTAGATGTGTTGTCCATGCGTCGGTCTTTATTGACTACAATGGATGCCTTTCAGAGCCAATGACATGGACAATAAATGGGAAAAGCTGATTGTTGCCTGTCTGCTTTCAAACCGTCGAGGTCTTTAGTCTGTCAGCAGCTTATTTGCTAAAGTGGATGATTACCATACTAAATGCCTAGTTATGCCTTGATTTCTATGAAAGCTATTCAATTAAATTTCCATTTTTTTGTATAAAAGAATGAGAAAAATGTTGTTTATGCAACGGGGAACATAACCACGAATGTAAAACTGAATATTGGCAAAGCTTTTAGTATTTCTCTTTATGGCCTCTAGGTCAATTTTACATACCTGGCCATTCTGGATGAAATAGTTACTTAATTAATGTGCAAATGACAAATGTGAAGCAGAATATAATCTTAATAATCTTTTTAAATAGTTATAAAATGCTGTTAATGCCACTTGAGTAACAAAGGGGTATGAAGAGACCAAACTGTAATGTAGTTGCCCTTCGCCTTTAGAGTTACGACTGGATGTAAAATTATTAAATGTATTAAGGAATGAATTTAGACCATGCACTTCACTGGTGAGGTTAAAAAAGCTTTAAAACATAAAATTCCACTATCATGTACATTTAATAAAATAAAATAAAAGCTCATTTAAAAAAGTAATACGGTAACACTACTGTTAACAATACTACACAGATATTTTTCAAATGGAGGAGATCACAAACTGCATTTTTAGTGAAGATAACCTATTTGAATCATATTACTCATTGCGAACCTAAAGCATTATTTGTTGAGACTCTTTCAACAAGTAATAGCTGCTCAAAACAATTCCACCATTTTTGCCACAAAACTACTTGGGGCACGTTTATCACGATCTAAAGCTTGGTGTAAAAAGGCTAAACCTACTAATGACTGAGAGGTCTCATCTGTTTGTGCCAGAAATCAAAGCCCAGAGCAGATATCTGGTCATCACTGGTTATTTTGATGCTTAATTTTACTGTGAACATAAAGGAAGTATTACTAAAATGCAACGTAAATGCACCTTACACAGAATATAAATGAGTTTTTTTTTAAAATGGCAAATCAATCATGTGTTACTGACTGTATGCTTTTCATTGGGTTCAAGATCGGGCCCTTTGTATCATGTAGCACATTCATTTTTCTGTCAGGAGGAACAATGTGAATGTCAGTGTCAATGTGGTTTCATCACTTCTAATTGTATGTTCAGCATATTGAGCTGTCTTCATTCTTGCCACGTTTGGTTTGGTTAAAACTTTGGTGGAGTCGGTTTATTAGTGTCAATGTTAAATGTTCAATGTGAATGACACACGGACTGGTCTGTGGTCAGTCTAATCAAACAAAAACTCCAAAAAATGACAAGATGCAGCAAGAAAATTTCAAAAATGACAGCTTCCTGTGAGCAGAAAGAGAGATGTAGGCTGAAATAAAATGAAAAGAGCAGTGGAGGTTAAATTGTTGTGCTAATATTGGGTTGAAAATGATATTCTGAATAGTAAGTGGACCGGGACTAGTGATTCAAACTCGATAGGAGTGTTTTCCTGAGTAATAGTACTATAACCTTCTGTACTAAAACAAATTGATCCCCTTTTGAATACCCCACAGCTACACACTGTTCCAAAGTTTAAAATTTCATCCAATAAACCTTGCTACAAGATATTAGAACTTTATTTACTCTAATGAATGTGTTGTAAACAAGTGCTATTAAGATATTAAACTGAAGTAGCACTCATTAAGAATGTCTCCCTAGAAAACAGACTCAGTAACTCCACTTTACTCCACTGAGAAGCATACTTATATTTCAAAACTGTTCTCCCATACATACCTACCCAGGCCTGTAAAAGCACCACTCACGCTGTCACTTTACTCAATTGCCTATCATTGAAGATAGACTGTGTGCCTTTAATTCTACTTAGGATGACTGTCAATGAAAAAAATACAGCTTCCTTTCGACTAATCTGTGCATAACGTTAAAGTTTTTTTTTTCTTTTTCTATCAAATACCAGGAATTGCCGCAGGGCTTGGTGTGATTCGGGAGCCAGACAACAAATTGCTGCTGAGGCAGAAGCTGAGCAATCGACAAGATGATAGAAGAACCTCCTGTTTTTCCACACATTGAGTGGGAAACAGTATTTATGCACAGACGTGAAGGTTTTATAGAGCTTCAATGATTACATTCTCTAAACAGCTGAAATTTACACAGGGTTGTATAAATAGTTCCACTCTGTTTTTATTCCAAAGTGTAATAAAAATGAGTTGGGAATCCAAAAGTTACATTTTTTCTGCTGATGTAGCCCTTTAGCATTCATTTATTGGCAAATATAGCTTTTGTTTTCAGACAAATCTTTTCTCATTTATAGTAAATTTTCATGAAAGGCAAAAGTAGGTAGGTTTGGGTGGTGGATGGGGCATATATAAAGCAAGAATTTGCAATGGATACAAGAGTTTGCTTTTGACTCCTGAGGTGGTTCATTTCAAGCAAAACTGTTTTGGTTTTACTGAGACAACACAAACAAAACAATCAACAATAACATACTAAAGTTTGTTGCTTGGCTCAAGGTGAATATTATGGGGTATGACACCAAAATAAATGTCCACCTAAACTTAGCCACTTTTTATTTGCTTTTAATTCAGAAATTTAACTAGAATCAGAAAGTAAGACAAGCTAGAGCTATCAAGGCTACACACATTGAATAACAAACAAGGATCAGACAGTGTCAGGTTCTGTCAAAATGATAACCTTGAGGAGAAGCACATCAAATCATCCATGTATGTTGACATAGGTAAGTTAGGGAAATACATAACACTTTAGCAGAGTATATTTTAAAGGAATAAAGCTAAAAAGGCTCATGTTTAAGACTTTTTTTTTTTTAAATTTGGATTGTTATTGATTTGGATCAGAAAGTGCAAGCCTCTTTGTTGGACACCTATGATTTTTTAGAAGCTTGACCTTCGAACCGAAATATTGTTACCACCAGGAATCAAATATAATCCTGACGCCAATATGTGTCCAGTGCAAAATTCTGTCTTTTATGTCCCATCCAACCCCCAATTCTTCATGTTTAAAAAAAATGGTGTATTTATGAAAGTTATAAAGTTATAAAAAAATAAATAAAAATAATAATCTGTGGTATTGTATAATCATAGAGTGGTAATCAAAACACCAAAGATTACGTACATATAGAAACTTGTGATTTGTTTTATTATTGTAGGTTTCTGTCACACTCCATCACTTTTCTGTTATTTTATTTTCTGTAAACTTCTGTATTTATTATGTAAAAAAAAATAAAATTAAAAAATTAAAAAATATACATATTTTTTATATTTCTTAATTTCCTTATATTATTTTAAAATGCTTGTTTATTTTTACTGAGGTGTTTTTAGATGCTGGGAGTACTGTATTTTGATTTGATTTATTTATTATTTTTATCCGATGTTTCTCCTTCTTTAACCAAAAGGATCTGACTTAATGCAAGCAATAGGAACCCCATGTAGGTTACTACCCCGGCTTAAGACCCTGTCATGCATTAACATGGGACACTAAAGAGCTCTTTCACTGTCACCACAGACTATATTTCACCTTGAGATGAAAACGATGATGATGAATGATAAGAAGTTGTGTTTTGCTGCGATGCTTTTACACCGACGCGCCTTCAATTATTCATCCGCCGTCACTGTTCAAACGTAATTCATGCGAGCCTCAGATAATGTATCAGAGCAAACACATACACGCATATATTATGTCACATTAAAGTCTCGGAGGCACCAAAGACTTACGCCCAACCTTCAGTGTCTCCCTCCGAGTGCAGCCTCTTAATGGCATGTTGATAGCGTCATATGAAGGGATGTAATATGGCATGTGTATATAATATTAATGCTCGAAGCTGTGTCACTCTTTAATAAACATGTTTAAGAGACCGCTCCCTGTCTAATTTATGAGCGCCCATAATGAATCACGGGCTGCTGGCTTGCCGTAGCTCCATCTAAAGGGGCAGCACATCGGGGGGATAAGCCTTTTAGTCGGACCTCTCCCGTCCAGCCTTGAACAAACTGTGGGAGACAACATAAATCTTTCATCAAATTGGAACTCGATTTTTTGTCATGTTTAAAGCATGAGTGCAGCGCTCCACCATCGCAACACCGGTCAAATTAAAACTCTAAGGCGTGATTAAAGAGGTACGCCGGACCTTTTTGAGGACAGGTGTTTGATGGTGGGGAAAACAGAGAAGAGGTGGTGGGGGTTAGTTTTTAAAGGAAGTGCAAAAGGAGCTTCTCATCATGATTCAAATCCGCTTTGTTAAATGTTAATCTGGGGAAAGGATGGACCACATTCGCTTCTGGGTCTAGTTACAACCAGGAAGTCTATTTTTATTGTGATTTGTGAGTGCATATTTAGATTTAAGTGTGTTACGTTTTGTGCGGATTAAGATTTGTCCGTGTACAATAATTCATCTGCAACAACCAAGGCTAATAAACCTCCAAAAATGAAAACGAAAAAAACTGGAACAAAAGATTAGAATTATTTCCATTGCACAGCAGCATCTACTGTAAAAAATATACTTTTAAATCAGCATTTAAAAGTTCAGTATTTCAAATCGAATAATTTTTACTGGCCACATTTACAGCAGTTCATGGTTTAGTTTCTGTGGCAGTGCTCTTGTCTGCTTCTCCAAACTGAGTCCTGAACGGTTATTACTGAACCACTTTGTCAAAATACTGAGCTTTCTCTTTAAATTGCAGTGCGACTTAGTGCCTTTGGTTCAATCCTCATGTTAGTCTTAGATTGGTCCATTTCCTTGGCCTGCCCAGTTAGACCCATTCAAGTAAAGTGGGTCTGAAACTGTGGAATTTATTTCCAATAAAACCGACCTACCTGATCAGTCATAAATGTTTATCTAAAATGGGGCGGGGCTTTATGTGAGGCTTTGTTTCTCTGATTGTTGGATGTTTTTCTGATTTCTTTGGTCCTGTGTGTCCAACTAATTGCATTTCTCATTCAGTTTTAAGCCCTGTTACAAATTATTATGAAAATATAACTAAATATGTGTGGCACTGGTGTCAGTTTGTGGTTTATTTAAAGTTGTTTACGGTTTAAACTTTAAACATATTTACTCCTATAAATGTTTTTAGAGTTATGAGGTTAAACCTGATTCTTTTCACATCAGTGTGCTGTACGTTGGCAGGCGTAGGTTCTCTTCAGTATCAGCCTTTATTTGCTCTGACTAGCGCTGCTGTCGCCGGCTCTGACAGTTACTATTTCTGACGACTGTGCACCTGGCGTTGCCTTCAACAACAGACAACTATGAGCTGTCATATCAGCGGTCCCAAAATATTTAGTCTTTTTAACACTGTTTACTTACTTTTAATCTTTATGTGATTTAGAGAATGTGATCAGCTACGGTAGCCCTGCAGGGACATGCTGTTGTCTATGAACAAACCGCGTAAAAACAGGTCAAGAACAACATTGTGCTTCTTCTCCAGCAGTGCTCAGTTTGTTTTCTCTGTGCAGGGAAATAGGAAGGAATGGAATTAATGGCCTTTTCCACTAGGGGCTATAAAGATTTAAATGTCTAAATGAGAGCTAATATGGGGCAATAATACAGTAATGTATGGTTACGTTGTGACTGTAGTTCTCTGAGTTAAGATACGTAACGCAGAGGAGAGATAATCTCTAAAAACAATAGATATATAAACATATATGTGTTCCATTTTGTTTAATTCCATACTAAAACATTTTACACAACGCAAACACTCTAGTTGACTCTTCATGTGGTAGAAGACTAAATTATGCCTTAGGTTTTAAGGCAGGTGTAAAAGCCTACATACCTGCCAAGTGTTTCAAAAACAATGTTTTTTGAAAAAAACAAATACCGAATTTGCATAATTTCACACCTGCCTTAAACATTTGCACAGTAGAAACATCAGATATCACAGAGACTACCAATAGATGACAAGCTTAGTGGGCAAAAGTAATAAATTGTCTGTCTTTTTATTCAGTCTTGTTTTTTTTTTGTTTTTTTTTAAACCAAAGTGTCGTTATTACCATATTACATAGGGACTCTTATTGTTCATGTTTTTTTTTGGGTTTTTTTGTAATGTTCCATTTCCAAGTTTTCTGTCCTCCTTTTTTGCAGGATGTAAAGTGTGCAACCAGATGCTGATGTCCAAATTAGGGAATGGTGAGAGGCAGCTAGATTCTGAATCATAACCAAGTGTTGACATCATCTTGAGATTTTTTTGGACAAATAACTGGTTGCAACAAACAATAATTTGAAAGCACATTTGTCTAGTGTAACACCAGTCACCATTTGTGCAAAATAAAAATGTCATTGACTTTGTATCTAAAAAAAACAAAGCCAGTCTGGCCACAATTATGTTAGATGTGCATTTAGTCTGAAACATTTCCCATCTAACAATGTGTCTCTTCTTAATGGAGTGCAAGGTTTTCGCTTTTGTCTGGCCCCATTAGTGCGCGCAGTCTGAGTAAAAAAGGTGCCCAGACATTTCTTTTGCTTGTGTCATGTTAATATACAAAAGCCTTGGTTATTTTATCAGATAATTATGAGGGATACTTGTAAAAACACAATTACAGATGGTGCTTTTCTCTGGGCTCATTAAAAAAAACAGCTCCAGCTCAATCTCAGCTATGTATTATTTATATATATATATATATGAATTTCTGTGATTTTATTTATTTTTTTATTCTTTGGAGATGCTTCTTAATACACAACTCTTAAACATGTAATGTGTGACTCCGTTTCCATCAACTGCGGAAAACTGTTGATCACCCAATACCCTATTTCTATGGTATTTTCTACTGATACTTCTAGGATAATCAGTTTTTTCTGCTTATTAAAACAATGTTATAAATGAGAAAGCTTAGCCTATGAGTGCAAGCTTTGGCCCTTTAAATGCTCACATAAAAGTGGGTCTGCTCTTATTCAAATATGGAACTCCCTGTGGCTTTTTGTCTATAAGGGCTGTCAACAATGAAATGATAACTTGGAAAGTGTCTTGTCCAGCACTGGATACTTCAAAGCTTACAAAACATCTATGATCAACAACGGGAGGCATTCACTTAAGCAGCATTTACAAGCTTAGACAAAAGAATAAAACAAAAGTGAAACTGAGTCTGGTCAGGTTCGTGTTGCAAAGAGAACTTAAGATAAGTCATTAACACATTTGTTTATATTGCTGTCTAGATAACCACTATAAATGGTACTATGGTTATTTCAGATTGGTCGTACCAGGGTTCTGTACTGTTTTGTATGGCTATAAAGTTAAATATACAACAAATATGCCAACATAGCATTTGTGCTTGATGGCAAATAAGGTAAAATAAAGATCGTATGGATGCACTCCTACAATAGAATAGTCTACAATAGTTTTGGCCTTCAAGCCTTCTACAACTTTACTGACAATGGCAGTTCTTTCATTCTTGCCTTTATGCAGCATTGTGTTGTATTGTTACGGCTCTAATGGTAATGTTATTGTTATTGTTACTATTGTTGTCATTATAAAACCTGTTTCTAATGCAGTAACTAACAATAACAATAATTTTTATTATTATTATTGTTATTGTTACTACTGGTGTTACAGACAATAGACTAATGGCTGAATGCTGAGGTGGTTAGCATTGTTTGTTTAGCATTTGTGCCCATTTTTGGTCGTACAAGCGCAAGATCAGTCATCTTTGGTCCGACAATGTTACACTATGGAACACAATATGGAACAAACATTGCATTTTGCACTCGAATACAACTTTTTGGATTTTTAGACCTTTTAAAAACCCTGTATTGGATTTATTTTTTACATTTCTGAAAAGTCATTTGCATTTACAGTGGAATCAGAAAACCTTGCAAAACACTGACAGTTGATCTGTGGCATCAGCCGTTCCTGACACAGAGAATATCTTTGTGAGCCTAATAAATACACCCACTCTCCATTACACTTTAGCGGCATATACATATATCTCATACAGATGTTCTAGTGACCTGTCAACCGAAGCGTGTAGGGACATGAAAGATTCTCTTCAAGGTCTGCATTAAAAACAGGTTTTTATTATCATCAGATGCAGGTGGATCTCAGACAAACAAGGAGCTATGTTTAGTGGCACAGCTGCAAGCAACAACGTGTGAGCTGTTTGTCTGAATGATGTGACCATGAGAGACACTGAGAGCACGAAGCTCACACATAAACTAATATCATAAGCTTTATGTGAGGAACATGTCAGAAGAGTCTGCAGAGGAAGGCGCCACACATAAACAACTAGTGCTTATTATTAAACGTTGTATACAGCCTTTCTTTACTAGCTTTCTGTCATTTAACATGGAAATATGGCACAGTTAATCAATTAGGGGTTACTCAATGAGGTCTGTGAAGTGCAACGTGAGGAACCTACTTGTAATGAGCTCATTATCCAACACGTTAATATACTGAATCATTTATTGAGCAAATATTTATAAAGTTTTAACGTTGTTCCATTGTCTTGTCAGTTACCACTAATAGCAGCCTATTAAGTTTTAATCCCTGGGCTAATTAAAGTTTTTATGGGTTCAAGTTGCTACTATCAAAACATGGGAAAGACTGGTGAGTGGTTAATATATCAAGTTTACGTGACATTTTTTGCACACCTCATATGGAATTAGAAAAGTATTCAGACCATAGAGTACAAATGTGCATCATATATAAGGATAAGTAGCCAATATGTGAGTATAAATCTATTGTCAGATTGGCTATATTACCTTATATTGCACAGACGCACCAAAATGTCTAGATTAAGTGTTAACATTGAGAATCAAAAAGCCTATGCTTGTTTGTGCTGATATGATTTAGACTCAAGGGTAAACTCCCATATGTGGAGTTAGCCTTTCCGACTGCATTTCATTAACAGCAGTAAGCAGACACTGTGTAGCGTTCAGGGTCCTCGTATTGTCAATATCTCGTTTACATGTGAGAAGCGGGGTTAGAACGTCAATCTTTTGCCTTGGTCAGAAATAAGAATACTGTCACCTCTGCAAAACCTCATTTTCTAACCTTTTGAACCACAAGAGTCTGTGGACATACTGCGAAGCCACTCTAGGTAGACGTATTTTAAAAACGACAATGCAATCTTACAAAATCTTGCGAAACATGCCACAACTATTCCCATAGTGCTATTGTCTATTGTTTAAACTCTCATACACCTTTGCCTTGATTAAATGACCTCTCACTTCTCACTAATAACACACAGTTCTTTGTAAAGACACACTTTTTTTTACAAATGCTCAGTACAGTAGTAATAAAACTGTCCTGTGTCTCTTACTTTTGATAATAAAGACGTGTTTGCTGTGTTTTGACATGCTTCGGACAGCAGCATTTACACGTCTGCTTTTATTAGAACAAGAACTGGACTTGCTAAATGAAACGTCAAAAGCGTTTGGTCCTAACAACACCTCGCTGAGTAGCAGCAAATGTGTGCATGTAGTGGCCTAATTACTCTAAATCATGAAGTGTCCGTGGTGGTGTTTTAATGATTTAATGGGCAATTAGAGGTGTGCTCCGCTCTTTGACGAGGGTATAATAAGTTAGAACTCGAGATCAGGGTCAGGTGAGTAAAGTTAGGAAAAGTGGATGTGGAGCATAATTAAGATGGTGATTGTAAAACAGCGTAACTCTTGACGTCGCTGTGGTCATGTGAGCGGGGGATGGACTGGGGCTCTGGATGTTAACAACAGTTTATCGATCAGATGTCTCGACGAGACCTTTTCAGAGGTAAACACAGACGGATGCTACAGCGAGGAGTCAATGGGCTCCCGCTGGAGAGCCGGGATAATTTCTCTGCATGACTGGTGTCATCACTATTTCAGGTGCAGCGCTCCCTCTGAAGTATACATCTAATTCATCGGACATGACAACACGCTGTACAGAAGACATTTTTCAAGGCTGGTTACGCGCTCCACGGTCGGTGCAGGGAAGCGTGGTGGTCCGGCCATCAGTGCGGCTGCTCTTTAATGGCAGCCAGTCGCTTGGAAATGTAGTTACTAGTGCTTTCGATTCCAATTATTTCAAAGTGAAAAAAGCCAAACTAAGAACAAGCAATGAAAATGAGCAATTGCTATACACATACTGTGCTGAAGTGGAGATTTTATTTCAGGACAATATTAAACAGCACTTTACACATTTAAATCATTTTTATGAAAGTCCATGGTGACAGAGAGGATGTCACTTCTGCCTCACACCAAGAAGGCCCTAGAATTTGTCTTTTCTATACCTCCGTGGGTTTTCTGTGTGCATCATGTCCTACTCCTACTGCCTGTCTGTTCTTTAAGCTCAATATAAAAAAAAGGTAATGGCACAGATTTCAAGATTTAATAGAGATAAAATAAAGCAGTAATCAGTTAAAATAAACACCTCCGTTTATAACCTTTTCACTCAATTTCAATTTTTTGGTTTATGAGCTTTTTTGGATATATTTGGGTGGTTTGTGGAACCTAAAAACCCAGGCTATTCTGTGGGAGACTCAAGTTTATGTATATGCATATGTATATGTATATGTATATGTATATGTATATGTATATGTATATCTATTCTCTCCTGTCTTGTATAGTCCACTGTGACCTTGTGGCAGAGGTCTGGAGATTCTGGATGTCAATGTAGCTTTTTGTCTTTTAAATTTCACATTTGAGCCTGAGCTGCAGATTTACCCCACATTGTTGGTGACCTAAAACCTACTCTGATCTTCTCTAATTGTTTCTGACCGATTCTCTATGATTGCAACAGACATATGGACTTCACTGAATCAAAATCCTTTCACAAACACATGTCTAAGAGATCTTCTTTTGCTTCTTCCGGGGCCTAGTCATGGGGGCAAGAATCTAAGCAGAGATGCTCAGGCACTTCCTCATCGCTGACTATCGAGGTACATGGTCCCTTCAGGGTGTCTCGGGTCAGCCCTGGGGCACCCTCCTGTTGGAAAATACCCTGAACGTCTCTCCAGGAGGGCATCCAGGAGGAACAGATGCCCAAGCCACCTCAGCAGACTACTTTCTTTCTTTCCTTTCTTTACTCTGAGCTCCTCCAAGGTGACCGAGCTCCTCACCCCATCTCTTACCCCAGCAACTGTGTGGAGAAAGCTCATTTGACAACAGGAGTGTAGACGGGTGCATGGACCACACTAGTGCACCATCCAAGACCCCAAGATTCTTTAACTCCTCCACCTGAGTCTAAGACCATCCCAAAATAGCCACTCCTTTATAAATGAAGTCAACAATACAATCAATGCTATAAGCTGGTTCACCAATTCATCCAGTAACAAAGTAAGAAAACCAATAGGGACAGGTTTCATCGACAATCTCTTCTCATTCTATTTATGTCCACTTTATGCACCATTTTATCATTTACTGACAGATGTAACAGAAGTGCTCTATTTTGATGCTATAGTAAACATAGCCACATACTTTGTTTAATTATGAACTTCCTTTTTTCCAGTGCATCATATTTAAGATCCCTGGTGAAAAAAAAAATCAATGCTCTTATAGTGTTATTAAGCCCTCATATCTTAAATAACGGTTTAAGGAACATTACATTTAGCATAAGATAGTGAAAAAACAGCTTGTGGCATTAATAATAGAAAAACAATGAGGTCAGTACCAGACACCATCTCCTGGTCCTGGTCCCCTAGAGCACAAATGTCAAACTCAAGGCCCGGGGGCCAAATGTGGCCCTTTGCCATGTTTTATCTGGCCCTCCAGTACATTTACTTAGTGATATGTCTAGCATATGGTTTTAATTGGATTTGAACAAGTTTTAGATGGATTTGAGTTTTTTGCTACAAAGATACATAAATGAAATCTGTTCAACTCCATCCAAAACCTGTTTAAATCCTACTACAACCTATTCAAATCCATCTGAAACATGTTGAAATCCATCTAAAACTAGTTCAAATCGATCTAAAACTATTCAGATCCAAACAAAACCTGTTTCCATCCACCCCCTGAAAGGATTCTTATTAACTATCGCGGAGTTTGACACCAGAGTAATGTGCACTGTTGTACATAGTGAATGGGTAACTCTTTCTCTTTGCCCTACACTGCAGAAGAATATTGTTTCAGTAAAGTTTCCCCAGTGGTCCGTGTTGTGGTCTTACCTTGGAGTACATGGCTCCACTCAGGACCAGGCCGTTGCGGATCCAGATGATGGAGGCGGCAGGTTTAGCATTGTCCGCGTGGCAGGTGAGGTTAAGGTGGTCTCCGGCTCGAAGGCTCACCACCGGGGCGCCCACTATCACTGGGTCGTCAGGGGGCACTGTCAGAGAAACAGAACGACATAGTAATATTGAATACATACACAAGACAGGACGAGTGTTATTTACTTGGATGGATTCCACACGACAAAACTGTAGAACTAAAAAAGTTCCCCTGCCAGGAAAGCCTAATCCTCTGAAATATTAATAGAAACATTTCCATTTTTCATCAGCACTTGGATCCTAATCTGAATCTTGCAGTGACAGACTATTACACGGACTTGGCAGCGATGAGCGACAGAGAGATTCCATATCTAAAGAAGAAATGTTTTTACAGCGAATCAATCAAGATCACACCGCTTTGGTATCAGTCCATTAGACACTCAAATTTTTATCTTCACTAAAGCCCACATATCTAATTTGCATACATCATTATGTGTAATTAACATTGGAATCACTAAGTAATCCAATGACGCATCACGCCAACAAACCCATTAGAAGTCAGTGGGAAATATTGCAAAGATGGAAATGCCAAATGCATCTCTGATTGTTTTAAATCGAAAAATCCAGCACATTTAGTTTGAGACATATGGAGAGTCATTTATTAGTGAGACATTAATGTTCTTACCTAATTCAGACTAGTTATCTAAGTTACATCACATCACAGTTACTGGTCAGCCATAACATTATGTCCATCAGTTGACTAGAACAGCCCTGAGACACAACTCTGAAGTCCTGGACATTGTGAGATGGGACCCATTGTCCCATTGATGGCCTGTTTGTCCATTTGCACCACCATAACAGATCCTGACCATGTGAACAGTCAATGAGAATTGCAGTCTGAGATGCTCAGAACCAGTCGTCACAGCCACTGATGTTTGCAATCATCTGCAATGTGTGTTAACTGAGGGAAATATTGTCAATATCATGATCTCAAATGTGTTTCTAACATCATTTCATAGCAACGTCTTAGTATTATATAATATTATTGTAGCTTTGTACCACATGAATGCATTATCATATTGTTGGAATAAATATTATACCATGGAGTTGTTTTCATGATATTATTGTATTGTAAGAAAAAAGAATCAGACTTTTTTTTTACATTGTTGTACTGCTAAATGGAGGTGTGTGAGAGGGTGATTGTATAAATCTTTGTTGTGACATGAACTCCGCTGTATTGTGCTATAGTTCTGTCTTTCTATTTGGTGAAGGTCTCTGCTGATTTACCACAAATGGTAAACTAGCGCTCTTCTCCTGTAAGTTTATGTAGAGTTGAAAGAAACAAACAGAAGAAGGACAACACATGACTGGAAAAAAGACAACTCACTGTGTTATAAATCACATCAATGAAATGCATAGGCCTATAACATTTCTATCTACTGCAAATAAATGACTGATGTGTTTGGTTGGTAAAAATGACTATATTCACTTCCTGTACACAAAGCAAATACTCTTTTATATTCCTCAAACTAGGTGATATTATTTATAATATGTAATTGATGGCTTGTTACTGCCATTAATAGTCAGTAATTAGCTGTATTTGTTTTACTGAAGCAGTAGAACATTGTAGTTGTCCTTTGTATAAGTTTATAAAGGCAATAATACAAAATCAGCATTAATCGTGATAAACACAAAGTCATGGTCTTGGCATAACAAAAATTGTCACATGTCATTTTTTTTTGCCATGTCACCCATCTGTACACCTATTTATTTATTTATTTATTTTACCCATCTGCTCTGACCCTTGACCCTTCTGTAAAGCTGATACTGCATTATACTTTTTAGGGACCTTAAGTAAATGTATTCACTCACTTAAACGTATTAACTGGACTGAACACTTACTTCCATAGATAGTCAGATGGCTAATTGATTCCTGTTTCAGACAAATCAGGTTTTTAAATGAGTAACTACATCCAGACGAAGATGGGAACAGAGTGAAGTAGTGTCTGAAGACGCAGATGCTGATTGGCACCAAGTAAACCCATGTCAGCATGACCCACATGTACTGCAATGTGCTTTTAGTTTATCCACTTTATTTCCTTCATCATTACTTATCATAATGTTGTAAAAACATGTCTCTCTTTTAGGTGCAAATCATGCTTTTGGATGACGTCAAAATTCTTCTCCTCCACGAGAATCTTTCTTGCTTGTTTCTCGCAATCGGTTTATTCTCCCTTGAGCTACACTTTTGATGCTTTGAGGGTTTCTGTAATAAGCTCCTAATGCGCGCTGCATATACAAAGCCTAAAGCTGAGTTTTTCTTTGTGTAATCTCATTAGCACTTGAGCTAACAGTAAGCTACTGCAAAGAGTTTTGAATTAAGAACCACTTTATTTCCTCAAACACCCAAAGACACTCACAAAAAGGCTGGGAAATGTGAAGCAATTATATATAACCTTTAAATAAAGTCAAATGCAGAGTCCAGGTTGTTCATATTCATCCTGTTATGATGAAAAAAAGCTGTAATATTCCAGAGAGCTACAGCTTAGAGATAGGAGTTGTACATGTGAGGCATCAGAATTCACTGCTAATTTATTAAGACCTTAAAACGACCTTCCTGACGCGTGAAAAGGATTTCAATCACGCTTTTTAGACTCTCCTCAAACGAAAAAGAAGTTGTCTCTGAAATCTCGCCAAATAAAAATGTAGTTAACCAAAGGCTGAGATGGAATCTGCTTTTAGCGAACCCTTGAATGTGACACAAGACTGAAAGTGAAAGGAAATCAGATGCATTAGAAACTTCTATTATACACCCGGCACCACGAAAAGCATTACAAGAACCTTCATCAGAGAGGAATTTGACATTTGCAGCTACGTTTTAAATTGAGTACAAGCACCTTTTGCCTTTGATTGCTAGATTTGCAAGTAGTGTTTTAATAAATACGAGTGAATGAAAGCCAAACATGAGGATTGCAAAGGGGTCAGGAGCATGGGAAATGAAGCCTGTGTAATAGACCAGTCAAAGAATCGGAAAAGCTAATAGCGGGAACGGTGTCTGGACGCCTGAAAGGTCTTGATTATGTTCTTTTATGAAAGTGGATCTGATGAGGCTGGATTTTATTCAAACTCCAGTGAATTATTGATTGAGCACTCAGCTCATTAGACAGCAGATCTGGGGCAAGACTGGAATCAAAGGCTACATGCAGATGGCACTTCCTGAGAGCCGAGGATCGGAAAGGGAGGGTGTCAGTTCAACGTCCTTTAAAAACCTGACATGCATTACGATTCTGGTCTTATTCCCAAGGCGCAATGGATCAGCTCAGGTCACGGTCCCATCTCGTCCTATATGACATGACACAAGACAAACAACGTACTGTGACAATGTGTGTTCTATTTGGACCATTTTGATTTACTTATTGACTAAAAAACAAAGCATAATCTTGCCCTTTCACCAAAATTTATAATTCTGTGTTCACAAGCTGCTGATTTCTTGTCATTTTTTACAGTTCAATTAAATTCAGCATTGCATTTTCTATTTAAAAAAACAAAACAAAAACAAAAATCAAACAAATATGAACAGTAACATCAATTAAAACCTAACCTACTGAGCTACCAAATGTCATATGTCCAGATTAGAGTTAGACAGTTCACCTGCTTCTCATTTACCTGCTCAACCATTGTTCGAAATGAATTTGTTAACAGCCTACTTGCTGACACTTATACACGCTGATACAGTACTGTGCACAAGTTTAATACAGGTGAGGCTATAAAAAGTAAACTATAAAATATGGTGATTTTTAGTAGTTTACAACATGCAAAGTGAAAGAACAGAAGACTTTTCTAAATCAAAGACAATTTCTGAAGGAACCGTTCAGGTTCTGTTCAAACTTTTGGAGAATCCCAGACAAAAACAGGCTTAACTGGACTAAACCAGACCATCATATCTCAGAAGGAACAAGGCTAAACCAGACCATGTAATCCCAGACAGGACCAGGCCAGATTCTATGATTACAGATATACCATCACGTCAGGACTCCTTGTTCTGGAAGGTTTTTGTTTCTTCAGTCACTTTTCCATTTTGTAAATACACTTTTTTTTTAAAGCATTTAAGTAGTACATTGTTGATAGCATGCTTACTTTACGGCCTATCTTCACACCTGTATCATCCATGGCTTTCCTGTAAGCTCTGTTTTAAGTTCAGAGCTGGAGCAGTGGTGCATTCACTGTACATGTAACTGTTGTAACACCAATAAGAAGCTATCAGTCCTAGTCTCTGTCACATGCATTGCTTTTTTATCAAACCCTATGATTCTTGACCTGAACTATCTTACAATGAGCTTCAGGAAGTATTTTACCTCAATGTTTTTATTCTAAAGGAAATTCCAGTTTACACTCTTCAGATTGTAACTTACATTCGTGGAAGTAATTTGTGCTTGGATGGGTTTCAAAATAGGAAGGCATTAATTCCAAGAATGTTTCTGATGGCACAGTTGGTTAAATTTAACATTAAATGTGTGAATGTATGAATGTTGATATTCCCCATTACCACAATATCCATATTTATGAGACACTGCAAAGATAGAATTGATTTGGAAGACTGTGTTGCATAGAAGACGCCCATAAAAAACTTTTAGTGTGATTAATGGATTTGATGTGTAAACAGCCTCACTCAAAAGATGTTTTCCTAAACGAGTTTACAACAAAGAACTAAACAGTCAACATGTTTTATTGTGGGCCTTGCTTTGGTACAGTTACAGATGATGCTTTAATGCCTGTGGATTTTTCATATCTGCTCCATCTGCTCCATCAAGTCATTTACAACTGTCGCAGAAGTCGTTTAAACAGTGGGAGGCGGAGCTGTTTTCCTCGTCAAATCTGCCGCTCAAAGCTCTGGATGATCGAGTGTTAGTGTCTGAAAAGTATTGACGGACAACTGTGGTTTATTTCACTTGTGATTACAACAAACAATGGCTGCACAACATCCATAAATTCTGACTCTTTTCTTCATATTTTTGTTGTCTCCTCCTGTCACAGTCATTGCCACATGTATAAAGGAACGTACTCTTACTGTATACTCTCTTTTCTTGTTGCAGGCCAAGATGTTCTGTTGATCTTTTCTTGGTCATTGTTGAAATATGAGAGTGTTTATGATCTAAAACAATCTTTTAAATAGTAACCCTTAATCAACTCACTGCCTTTACAGTAGATTCATATAAATAAATTGTCTAAGATGCAATATTAATTGTCATTCATACCTAACATTTGTGCAACATATTTTTTTAGCCATCGAAGCTGCTTTTTCTAAATCTGAGGGTCAATCCAAATACATCAAATTGCTTAGGAAACTTCCTCCTCAGCGATGACCCACGTGTACTTTGTGGTCACCCCGATAAGCAACACCTGCATTCTCACTTCAGTAAGAAAAGGAAGGTATGGAGCTTTATTGCTTTCTTATCTCCTTTACCATAGTAACCTCTAAATCAGGGGTGCCTAAACTTTTTCCCTTGTAGGGCCAAAACAGAAATGTGCAAGTGGGCTATCATGTAATGAAGAGAAATACTCTTCCTCACAGGTTTGTTTAATATGACTTTTCTCTTTGTGTCGCTGCCTATACCACTCCAGTTTGTTCTGACGGGGTAGCGCCTAATTGGAAGTCCGTAAACTTAAGCTATTTGATCCAAACTTATGCTGTTTGACCCAGACCTTTCAAAACTCCATTAAAATTTTTTGTCATTATATAAGTATGGGCCAAATCAAACCCCTTGGCAGACCCCAGGGTCCCACTTTGGACCTCCCACTCTAGATGTTCTTTATCAAAAAGAGGTTACTGCCATCCCACAATCCTCTTGGCCACCACTCAAGCGTTACTGAACACGTCCGATAGTAGCTAATCTTGTTTCTCTTTGTAAACCATTATTCTACAAATAAAGACATTACAGATTCTTAGGCCTGTGTAAGTACCAAGCAATAAAACTTTACTTTGCTGACATTTGTCTAAAACTAAACTTTTCCATAAATAAAAGTAATTTGTTGGTAGATAAGGTGTGTTTACTGTAGTGCATTTTAGGATTGTTCTAGGTGTGAGTCAATGTAACTCTCCCAGAGGCTAATGCTGCAGAGGTTAGTGCAAAACAACAACAATTATTCTTTTCTCGCTCTATATGAAAACTCCCATCTGCTTTCTGTTGACCTCAAGGCATTTTTGATACAGGTTAAAGCAGGGGTGGGCAAACTTTTTGGCTCAAGGGCCACACTGGGTTTTAAAATCTGACAGATGGGCCAGACCAGTAAAATATAAACTAGTATTGATTACATTAGAAAACCTGTACCATTTCTTGCACAGTTTCTTGGCAAATAAGACTTATGGCTACTGACTGGACTTCAGACTTCAATCTCTGTCAAATATCTCTGTCCACTCCATATTAAAAACTTGTGTGAATGGACGTTTTCTGCTTGTAGATATGATGGTAGCTTTGGCAAAAGCACAAGGCATTTAAGGAAAATGGACAAATATGTGCTGTCTTATATTAAATTATAAATACTTTGTAAATGCTTGGCGGGCCGCATTACACAGCTCAACATGTGGCCCCCGGGCCTTAGTTTGCCCACCATTGGGTTAAAGAATAGTGGATATGAAAGGAGCTTTTTGTTGAAGTGTAACAAAGAGTACATTATTCAACACTTAGAACGGTTATGAGTGTTCTTTAGCACTTACAAAACTAAGAAGAGAACAAGGCTACACAATGTCAGAGTACTGAATGATGTATTGCTTTCTTTGAGGTCTAGAGAACATAACTTTGTTTTTTGTCAGTGTTAACATGTCTGAAGGTCCATCTTATTTGCAGCTGACCATGTGACCAAGATTAAATGATGAACTCTTTAAAAACTGCTTCGAAAACTAATGGAAAAAACTCTTCTCAAAAGCATAAACCCTTTTTGCTCTTTCTGTTTAGCTACAGTTGAAATGCTTGCAACTACCAACAAAACCTCAACCTCCAAAGACAGCTTGAATACACCACCTCAGAACAAAAAAAATATATAGATGGGCCATCTAAGTTATCATCTAATTATGAGCACTTTGAGATAAATAAACCTCCTTTCAGAAGCTCTTCCCCTGAAGACAACTGCATCCTTTTAGTTTGAAACATAATTGCCACCAAGCATAATTGCGTTCACCCTCATCACTGCTCAGTCTGTGCATATGCTGGCTAATTCACTGCATCCATTTGAGATGTGTCCACCTGCAATCGATCACACAGCACACACTGGCCATACTGTGGAGGAAATGGTTGTTATACATTTGCATCGATGTTCGGATGAATGCACTTACATGGCTTGCTAACAACATCAGCTAACTCACACCACAGACTTTAGAAAGGCCTGGCTTTGTAAAAGACTGTTTATTATTAGACAGAAGAGCACTTTGATGTGTTTTTTAGACAAATTTTAGGGATTGCTAACTAACATGTGAGCGCAAAGTTTCCATGGACTAAGAATGAACATAGGAACCCAGAAACTCCAATGGGCAAATGCTTATAATTGCTTTAAAGAATACAAAATCGTAAAAGCTTGGAAGAAAATGCATAAGGCAACAGCTCAAGCCAAACACACACACACACACACACACACACAAAAGAAGAACCAGACATTTCAGCAGATCTCCAAAAACACAGAAAAGGAATAATTACAGACGCTCAACCTTATACAAAAGTTACCTAAATAAATCTGTATTTAAGACAATCATTTAGATTTCAAAAAAAGAAAGAGAAAAAAAAAGTTTTCAAGAAGAGACTTGCAAAAAGTGAAACTAACGATGACCACATATAAATAATAAAACTGAAAATAAATAAACTACACAAAAGAAGTAATACTGACATCTACAGGTTGGGTCAGTACAGCTATGATAAGTTTCCATTCCATAAACCTTATTAGTTATCAAAAACAAGAAACAAAAAAAAAAGTGTTTATTAGCAACAACTGTTTCTGCTAGAATTGTTGTCCTATGTATCGCACCACAACAGACTTGCATTTACCTATATTTTAATTATTAGCAAAGCATCCAAGTTTTTAAAAGTGCACTTCTGATACCATTTAAATCTCATGTAAAAACAGCACAGCGGAATTGGAAGCCTCTTTAACAGGTAATGAGAAGAATACACACTGGGGGAAGTCCAGTGAAGTGTTGTGGATGCTTATAAGTCACCTTTTTGTTTTTTCTTTGATGAATGGCTACAAAACAGTAAATTTTCCCTTAACAATCCATTTTTTTCAGTAGTTCATATCGCACACTGATACATACGCTAACACTTTTACTTGACAATCATTTGAGCTAAGCTTCTTACATACCTGCCATTATATATTGCTGTAAAACATAATTTTTTGCTATTCTGTTTAACATCATGGTCACCTTGGATCATTCTTCTTTGCACAGAGCTTGCTTCATTGTGCTCCGACTCGGACCATGGCTGGCCTTGTAGTAAGTGAGCGCTTCCGTGCACAGTAAGTATATGAAACATTCCTATCTGAGGCATTGGCAACTTGTGCAAAGAATGACAATAGAAAACTGTTTTTTCCAGCTCCTGTTTTAGTTTGGCCCTGCTAGCATACACAAGACTTTGAACCTGAGATAAAAAAAAAAAAAAAAAAAAGAACGGCTTGCATGTTACAAAAATATTACATTCTACATTTATAACTTGAAATGAAGTAAGAGCTGGCAATGTGCAACGAAAGCCCTCGAGGCAGAACAAACAGAAAAACCACCCAACACACAAAACAAGGACAAAGGTATGACTTATAGCGACTGCAACATCTATTTTTACACGCTTGTTGTTCCAGCCTAAATGTGTTTAATTGTTCGTCTTCTCTTACATCTGTATTGTGCTGCGCTTTGGTGACCCACTTTCCTCTCGGGGATCATTTAGATTGCATCTCATCCGAATTAAGCTAATGAAAATGTTCATTTAGGCCACGGGGCGCGTGATGGATTCGGAGGAAGTGCTGAGCTGCAGGTAGAGCGTGTGTTTTTCAGCTGATCTGACAGAACGCTTCTGAAAGCAAGCGCTCCCTTCATCCCTCCGTTGTTTTGTCTTTTCGAGTCGGCCCCTTGATGAAGACAGCCTTGACTGAAGCGTGCGTCTGTGATGTCTTCATGACTCGACGTAACGGCAGTGATTCAGTGAGCCCCGGACCACAGTGTTCAGTGCTTTGATGGATGTGAGGAGAGTTTGTGCTTTGTTTTGCCGCGGTTCAAATATAAGGCGTGGGCCGACAGCAGTTTTAGCTTCTTTGAATGATTATCAAGGTCACCTTTTTTTTGTTTTGTTCTCTGCTTTGTTTGTTTGCTTTAAAGTTGGGTGTAGTTTTGGGCATTTTGGTGACATCTGATGGAAGAGGTCTATAAAATCTATCATTTTATGTTAAATAATGTTTGAATGTGTGGTAAGGGTAAAACCGGATGCAAGCAGATACTGTCTAAAGTGCAGTTTTTATTTTCGAAACCCCCTGTTGTATTTTGATACCCTTCTGCGCCGAGATCCTTGTGAAAGTCTTCCACCCTTTAAGTTTTAAGAACCAGTGAAGAGTCATCTTTGGCGAATTTGGAGTGTGCACATGGAGGACTTCTGTTTACTGCCGGCTCTTCGGAGACTGCCCTCAGGCCCAGTCTCTCGCTCCCCCACAGCAGGCTCCATGACTCATTCATCATGTGCGACCGGAGCACCGCACACACACATATGTTCATCCCGTCTCTCTCCTCTTCGGACTGTGGCTAAAGAAAAATATGTCCGTGTGCCTGGACTCAGAGCTCTGGGTCAATACATTTGGATTTGTACTAACGGAGCGACTCTTCCTTCCCTGGGAAATCCACTTCTCTTAACAAGACCTCTCCATCACGAGTGACAAAACTCGGCCGAGAGTATTCTGCAGAGAGGCTACTTCAGCTTAAGGCCCGTGCTGCTGTAATTTAATCAAAGCACATTCATGTAATGTTGGAGAAATGTGCTTTTTAAGAATTTAAAGTATCACGGCCAGCTGCAAACTATTTTATATCCTTGTAATGGATCTACATCTTTACATGACTGTATTTCGAGGTTTGAGTTTAGTTTTGTCGCACAAATGTAACACAAACCTGTGCAATATTTTTAATTAACAAAATGTTAATTAAAGGGCTATGCAAAAATGCTCGAAGCTTCCACACAGTATACAGAAGAATACTGTGTATGTGTGTGTGTGTGTGCTCTTTTTAGGACCCCCGACAGACAGCAGAACATATATAAAAGTGGACCAATAGACAAACATCTGTGAAGCCAGTGAAGCTGACACACTTTATAGATCCAGAAGTTATTACCATTTGGGAAAAGGTCAGAGTTCAGAAATGACATTGGGAGGCATGGCGACAAGCATGTTAGCTCTTGCAATAGCCTATATAGATAATGATGCTAAAAACTAACCAAGTATTGCTAAAAAGATGTTATTGCTGCAAAACATCAGCAAATTCCTGGTTATTGCATAATCAACACTCACATCGTAGTTAGTGCAAATACAAACACACATTTCTATATTTGAAGAGTGAGTTATTCATTCTTAAACGCACGGCAAATTTGGATGTTATGATGTCTACAAAGATTGTTGGACTAATTGAAGAAAGGCCTCCAAACTTTATTGGAGACAGTAGTTTGAGTTTTTGATCTTGGCTTCAGCAAACATAACCTGCACAGTCTTAATAATCACGTCTTTTTGTACTTATTGTGTGATTGTTTATCATCAGATTTGAGGTCATTGACAAATTTATCATCCAAGTGATCAAAACTTGTAAGTCATAGTGTTATTGCCCATTGGTCCAATATTCTTGTACTTTCTATGGCAATACAATGTTTTTTAAAGGGTTTTGATAGATGTAGCTACACTTCAAAATTGCCTAAAACTTCAGATTTTGCTTTAATACAAGTTTAGCCCACAATGATCCAAGTACCCACTGCCTGCAGACAGAAAAGGTCTCTGTTGTCACCAGTGCTGCCATCTTCACATTCTCCTCTTGTTATATTACTGCTACTATCTGGTGCACTCCACTGACTCAGAGCGCTGGTGTTAGCATAAAAGCCCAAAGAGCCTGGCCCCTCAGGCCATGATTCACTGCTATACAGCCTCACACTTGCCTACCACTGATCCTTGCATCAGCTCACCCACAGGTCACTTGCCATGTTGCAGGAGATTTTTAAATGCGGCCTGACCCCTATTCACCCAATCCCACCTCTCCACCTCAATAACCCCCGAGCTGCCAAAGACCTGGGCAACTATTTCACTATGTCCCCACTCCTGCAAATAATAACACTGACTCCAAAACTAATGAGAATAGTAAGAAAGCAATAATGTCACAGTGGCAAGATGTATTTGCTTCACTTTCACTGACTCTGGATGCAGTGAATAAATCATGAAGCTCTCTGCCCGCCGCTCTAACTGAGTGACAATTTTTAATATCGCTAGCTCTTTGATGCAGAATCAATGCGCGCTACAGCGGCCCCGCGAAAACCACACACCACAGACATGCACGTTACGTTATCCAAACAGTTAAGACGTCGGCACAAACCATCTGTTTGCCGCCACATGTGCAGCGCGCTCCCACCGGAGTTAACCGTCTATTATTTTTTACCAGATAGAACTGAGGAAAGGCAGCGAAGGGTAGGTTGGAGGGGGATGAGAAGTCAGAGCAACAACAAACAGTGTTGCTTAATAACTGTGACCGCCTTGGGGTATCTGGGTGGTTCATACGCAGCCTGCTTCAAAATGTATTCGCTTCCTGGGCAATTTTAGGTGGGATTTTATTGAGTTTATGATAAAAAGTGGTTCGGTTTGAGGCTGGTTATGCGGATGACTTTAGGTTTAGTAAGAAACATATGTCTTCAGCTAAATACGAAGGCACGTTTCCAGTGAGCGGTACGGTAAATGTGCACGCTACATACAAACCTCAGTGCGCACCAGACATGTACTTCTAAGTGACCTCTGGTGCGGACCACAGACAAGTCATAAATGCTTAGCTTTACAGAGAGCGGGAAAACAAATCGAAATATTGACCATCAACAAAACAAAATGAGCAGAGGGCAAATGCGGAGCTCCGAGGAGGTTTCTGACCAAAACATCAACACTTATTAAGTGAAGATACACAACCCCTCATCAATCGTCTGTCTTTGGAAAGGCCTTTTTTAACAATGATGTAGAAAATGACAAGAAAGCGGAACAAACTAAATCATTTCCTGTTTTGGTGCGACCTAATAAAGCGGAGTGTATTTTTAAGTAAACTTTCAAAGCTTAGATGTGTTTCCATTAATTAGAATAAAAAACAGACTGGAAATGAGAGCCTCTGGTCGCTAAAGGTCACCAAAATGTTATTGGTCAAATATAGTAGTTTTGGTTAATAAACCTGGGTCTGCAGTCACTGAATGCACCACAGCTTCAGCTCTGAATGGACTCCCTCACTGACAGCACTGCTTTTTCTGTTTACTGTTCACACTCACTTAGGACTAATGAACATTAAACAACTCTAATGAACAACAGGCTGTGGATAAATATCAACAAACACTGAACGCTCCATCTTTAATGAACTGTCCTTTTAATTCACTCAAACATAAGACGTGCATCAAAGTGTTGCTTGTGCTGCATCAGTGCTAGTGTCTTTCAGTTTATTCACCTTTAGCCCATTTGGTCGAAAGGATGTACAGGTACTGTCGGAAATGTGAATATTTTTATGAATAGACTCAGATAAACACTGGGTTGGAGGAAAAATGGGAATTAAAAGTAAATAAAACGTGCAGAGACCAGGTAAGGTTCACAGAGTTTACCTCAGTAACTCATTTAAAGTTTGGATTAAGAGTTTTCCTTTTTCAAGGTTAGGAGTCTGAGTTTGCAGGGTTAGGATTCTGCTTCTTCAAACAGGCCCTAGTGCTAACAAGCTCAAAGGCAGCATATGACGACATACAGTTGGAGAATCAGGGATCAGTTGGTCATAAATTCTCCTTCTTGCTTCTTTAATGGTACAAGAACAGAAGGAAAATCAAATGAAATAGTCCACCTAAACTCATTGATTGACACTAGACAGATCACCAAAGCTATTTCTTTATTTTTAATCAGCTATATGTGTGTCAGCCTCAAGGACATGTCTGGCCTTGGCTCTGTCCAGAGTTGGTCAAACCATCAACAGACTGTAGAAACAACCTGAGGCACACAACTTACAGAGAAGTACACTTGGGAAGTTATACAGAATGTGAAGCAAAGTGATATCATACTTTCACACATATGCACATAGGTAAAGAACATCAATCAATATCATTTATATAAATAACATTTTTGAACCCTGCACTGAAGTTTATTGGCGCACGGATGTCAAAAGTGTGCCGTCGACTCGTGTTGTGACAGATCAGCTGCGATCGACAGCTGAAAGGAGCATATGTAGCACACAGAGCAGATGGCAGTCTATGACATCCTCAGGCTAAAAGAGGGGCTCAGCCATCAGTATACCAAACCCTCATAGAGCACTGGAACCAAGATTTAAGACACAAGATGGAGAAACACCACTAAATAACAACCAAAATACACTTATGTTTTTCATTTTCCGTTTTACGCCATTTGTCATCAAACTTCTGTCAAAATCTACTTTGTATTACTGGTCATTTTAACTTAAGCTAACCCCGATTTATCTTTTTTCTGTCTTTCAATATTAGTTACATAATATAAGATGTAACCCAAGATTTCCTATAGTAAAGCTTACATTTGACCCTGCAGTTGATTAAGGTTATTTACTGACAGCTGCTGAAGATATTTAAAGGACATTGTTTCAGTAAAGCTTTAGAATAAATTTAGAATTAATAAATGATTTACAATGTGTAATGATACATTTATAGAATTTATATATCTTTTCATTCCAGTGAATAAATATGTAATAGGCTTATAAGAATTTTGCAGTAAATGCATTTAAGAATCTTAAAAAAAAAAATAAAGCGTAGATTATGAACTACATTTCTATTCTCTAACATCATACTTCTGCCAATATGGGTTATACATACAGTTAGCATTGGCACCTTCTCTTATTAGCTATTAATGAATAGCTTATAAATAAAATGTATTTCAGTTTTATGAAAAGGCTTCTAAATATATGAGGAATGTTTTATAAAATACTGCCTTGTCATTGACTTAAATTTGATCATTTTAAATAAAAAACCAGTCATTTTTAACATAATTCTTTTAGTTAAGTTTAGGAAATACATTTTCATGTTACTTTTGCTCTTGTCAGTGGAACATTCTTGTTTCAGCTACTTATTTGTGTATTTTGCATGGGAATCACCTCAGAATGACACAGGTAACTTAAAAGACATGAGCAAATATTCCTCGTTAACCTTTTAACATAGCCACACGATTATGTTATTGCTCTATGGATATACAGTAAATGGTGTTTTAACGCATGCTTTTCAATAGCAGATAATTTCTGTAATGAGACATATTTTCAGACCAGCACACTGACCTTCCACTATGCTGCATTAAATAAAGTTGCTCTAACAGTATTTTTGCTCAGTAAAAGTCACCTCATTTCACATGCCTTGCCTTGTGAAGCCAACTATTGTGTTTAACCTCTGTGACAGAGAAAGCAAATAAGAAGCCTGAGGCACTACAGAGGCTCCTCTCCCAGTGAGATACTGAGTGACTTTAGCTTCTGCATATTCAGCAGCTTTTCTGCCTTCTCTCTTTTGCCAAACCAATAACTGGCACAAGCCAGAATTGGATTTGTATTGTTTCACTCTTCATTTCCAAAAGCTGCTAATACTCTCTTGAACTGAATACTCTGTTGAACGTATGCTTGTCACATCTAACGTTTAAATATTCTCCTGTCACTTTAAGTCAAGCAAATCAATTAAAGAGTCACTTATGTAATTACCAATAACTTCACCTTACGTCTGTGTTTAAGTGTGAAACATTACAAGCCAAATAAAGAACTGAGAAGTGGAGTTTGCCACTGACACAAATTAGCAAGTGTTCCCACTTCAGAACGGAGAAGCCAGTGAACTTAATTAAAGTGCTGCTGCGGATATAGCCGAGGTACTCTGGAGAGGGTACAAATTTAGCTCAGCGTGTTTGTGGACCACAGTGGGGAAGGCACCTCTGTGCCTTTTACTGTCACTAATATGGATTAGACTGTGTGCCTCTTTGCCTGTGGCTCTTTTAAATATAATCAGTTTATTATAACTTTTTAATTGCTATATTTAAATGGTATGTGGGCCCTGGTGTCTTTCAGACCATATAGACCTGGCTGTACTCAACTTTATATGACAGTTTATGTTTCAAACTCTTTTTTTTATTCTTTATCTTTTACACATACAGGGGGGTCCTGGAGCCTATTGTAGTTGCTTCAGGCATAAGGTGGGTACATCTAGGACATTAGGTTCTTAATAAGAGGGCTAATGCTTGGAAGGCGATACAGGGCAATTGAAAGACACACCACCAGTCTTAAACAGTCTTCCCAAAAAACATTACTTCAGCTAAATACACAAATATACATTCCCCAGATACACAGAGTACTCCTTTTACACAAATAAAACAATCATTTTCTACTGTATTTCAGTTAAGTTATGAGATCCTATTGTGGAATATTTTTAACAATGCACATTACATTACCTGCTGCATATTACTATAAATAACTGACGTGCTTGTTGGTATGAATTTGGAATTTGTTGTATTTCAGCACAATAACAACAAAGTCTTCTTACCTTGTACACAGTCCGGCAAACCTTCACTCTCACATTCATTCACTTTGGAGAATTTAGAGTGTGTTGGGAACCTCAGTGTGAACTCAACATCAGTATCAGTCATCTACTTAACAACTCTATTTGTATTAAAATGTGTGGTTTATTGTAAAATTCAAGACTGTGTGGATATAATATAACACATAACACTGGCAGCTGTTTTATCATTTGAGATAATTCATTGTCTAAAGACTACAATGTGGTGCTGCTGCAGTGAAAACAAGATCTTTTCTATTGGTCAAACCATTAAAAGTGGAGTGTGGAGTTTCTTTACATCACTCACCTCCTTTTTAGGGCAACAGCTACAATAGCCCAGCAGGGACACTCTGTTGTCTATGAATAAATCACTAGGTCTAATGCTGAACAAAAGGCCATAAATGTCCTTCATGAGCAAAAAGAAACAAGAGTGTGCTTCTTCTCCAACGGTGCTCAGTTTGTACACTCAGAGCAGTTGTTGGAACAGAAAGAGCTTTATATGTGCATTTTTGGTACTCCACCATTTGCCAAGCATCATGTAATTTACATAGGTCCCATATGATGGGAGTGAGTGCATAGTTGCTCAGTCAAATGTAAATACTGTAAATACTAAATACCTACTTAAAGTTAATGGGCATTTCATTGAGAAAAAAAAAAAATCTGCTTTTGAAGCTTGGTAATGGTCAGGAGCAATAAAGAGGAATGACATTATGCTAAATATAATCAAAAGGACACCAAAAAGGAAAAAAATAACTATGACAAATGTGTTCAAAGTATGACCAAAATTACACTAAAAACAGGCTACCAAACTGACTACAACACACTGTTTTGGTATAATAAAGATCACAGGTTAAAGTTTTATTTTTAATATGTGTACAGCAAAGTAGTGATGTTGTGTTGCACCTAAAGCAACTGAAAACATGGATGGTCCTCACTGAGCGAGGTCTAACACCTTTGCACCAGGAGCAAACATTGTTTTCAGGCTCAACATGAGTCACCGAGTCCATCTCCATCCACAGATGCATCTAAATCATCACTGCTTTGACTGAAATACACCATTTTAATACAACAGGCTGGAGTGAGATCAGGAGTCAGATGCTTCCGGCTAAACTCCTGACTGACTGACTTCTGCTGTTCTTCCAGGGTTTAGTGCAACGTGGCAGCGCTAGATTGAAAACTGCCTTCAACATTCGAGTGAAAGAAGCCACACTTCTCCAAGCTTAGGGTTAAATAACTGTATGAGAAGTTTAATCTTTGTGTCGGAGAAGCAAGTGAGAATTTGCTCATTGTTAGTCCGTTCATAAACTCTTCAACTCTTCGCCGGCAAACTTTTCTTTGCTGAACTTTACTTCACTGCAAAGCAAGCTTCTTTCAGCATTACATGAGACTGTCTCAAACATGCCTTCAATCTCAAGGAGCTGCTCCAGCGCCAGACAGCGCCGAAAAAGACAAAATAGAGAGCAAATAGTGCTTCAGAGGCAGAGCTAAGTCTTTGTGCTCAATGTAAATGCATCATAACAAAACGCGGCACTCACCTTTGGAGCATGAAAACAGACGACTAGATAAGTGATAAGGCTTTCATCGCCAGCTGTAAAAACAGCAAGCGTTCTGACCCCTGTGTGAGACTGTGAAAAGACTTTAGTGCACCGAAGTTTTCAAGCACCATGGTAATGTTACCCAGGCTTTTAGCTTTGCCTTCCCTTAGAAAAGCACAAATAGTACATGAAAAAGAAATATGGAAGTTTGGAATAAAAGACTAAATGGAAAATCGTGGGCATAATATATTAGGATTAACTTGGAAAATCAGCAGCAATAACAACACAAGCGGCAGGTTAACTTCAAGCAACACTAACATTTTCAGGGAGAGTCACTAATAAAAGAGGACAAATGCTGCTGTAAACTCACATGGGGACACTACTTCTGAATGAATAAAGTTTTGATGTAAGTTTTTGCTGATGACAAAATGTTTTGATGAGATGGCAGCATGTCCCATTGCTCAGAGTTACATTAATGCAGTATCTAATGAACCATGTGCACTTTGTTTTTAAAAGAGTGGTTAGTTTCCGTGTTTCATGTTGAGAACCCATAAAAATTAGGCTTTTCAGACTCCATATTTCGAGGTAAATAAAAGTTACAATGTGCACTCACATCGGGGACACTCACACCCATTCGCTCATTTACACCATCAGGTTCTAGACCCCCACGTGATCATGATGTGGCGTTTGTTCACACCGTCGTAATTACATCTTAATTATGTAACCTACGCTCTATGGGTAACGTGCCCTTTATTTTGAGTGTTAGTGAGGCACGATCCAACTCTTCCAATGGTGCTGAAGTCCTGAAGCGTGCTGTTCTCAAGCAGAAATGAGCACTCACATTAGCCAAAGAGGCCACACATTAGGGGGTATTTCAGGCCTGGGCACAGCTTGAAATGCTAGTTTGAGTACACCCTTAAATGATCTGTCCCCAAATCAAATGTATCTCAATAATGTTTCCACAAAATATAAATACTGCATGACTCTGAGGAGACTGTTATCGGATTTGTTTGCTTGATTTAAACATCACATTGTATTGCCAGAGACCAAAGTACGTGTCTGCAACTGCAATCTGCATTTGTTACTCTGATACTACTGTTACTATTGCACATTTGATGCTGACTATTGCACACTCACCTGATGTTGCACACTTATCCTTTATAAATATTAGTTTTATGTTTTAAACAGTTCATTTTGGTATTTATTGTGGAATGGCAAAAAGGAATTTCATTGTACATCTTTACTTACTGTGCATATGACAATAAACCATCTGTGAATCTTAAATTGCTCTGCTTCCTAATTTGGTTTACATCCAAACTTCAAACTGTATAGGGTTCACATTGAAGGGAACCAACACTTCTGTTTTCATGCTCTTTCCTATAAAAGCTTAGTTTAAATGGGGCCAAAAAGCACTGGTGTGACTTATTTTTGTAATATAACAGAACATCATCCATATGCAAATAGCAGCTCCCACTTCCAAACCTAACCATCCCACAAATCAAATGCTATAGCTTTATATATAGCACAATATACTATGGGTTTATTGTTATTGCAGTATCAATGATAGCCATATCTGTATAGCAATGAACAGGTCTTCAGGTCACAATAGATTTTTTTGGATCGACTAAATAATTAAATAATTGTCCAATCAATCTGTGATGCAACCAAATATAAAAGTAAGTGGCACCAGTTTGAAACAGAACATTTAATATAATCTTAAACATTTAATTATCGACATATTTATTGCATATTGCATGTTTTTTTCTGATATTGTGGAGTCCTTAGACACAGCTAGATACAGATAAACCATAAGAGTAAACAGTATTCAATCTATCGACTGAGTTAACCTTTCTCAGAGTCTTAGTCATGTCCTCAGCTGACATTTTCCAACAAAAATGGACAGCTCAAAATGAAGCCCTTACTTTATTTTACAAAGGTGTTATCGGTCCAAATGAGAATGCCTCGTCTCTCTGCTACCAGACTGCACACAGAGGATCGGACCTAACACTGAGAGGAGAGCGTCTGTGTATCACGCTGCCATTTAGACTGAATGAGCCCACAGGCTACGAGCTAATTAGCTTGTTTTTAAAGAGCTGTTACTCTTACTCATATGCTTTCATAAGACTGGCCTCATTGTCACTTGGCTCTCATCCATACATTGATAACACTGCAGGTGGAAAACACTTTTGTACACATGCATTATGCACACTGTCATTTGAGTTAATAAGCTTCCTAATCACTATGTCCTTTTGTCACAGATTTTTAATGATTTTAAAATGTCAATGGCTGGTCTGGTGTCCCAAAGTAACTAGAAAAGCAGCTATAGTGCACTTTTTAGTCATGGAAAATGTGAGTTGCCCTGGAATAACTTCACCAACATCATACTGCAATTTGAACACTGCATTTGTTGTCAGCCAAAGCAGTGATGTCCGTTTCAATTTTTTAAGTTAAAAAAATGTTAATTAAAAGTATACCACTTATTTTTCTGATTGGATTCATTCGTTGCAGATTCATCTTCAGCTAAGGTCAAATACTGACATGAAATCATAATGATAGGCCGAGTTCCTTTGACAGATAATATATGTTTTAAAGTTCAGCTTTGTCATTTAGTTCTTTTGTATTTCTGTTTGGGTTTTTTTCCATCTCACTGTCCATTAAACCATTTAAACCTTTCAAGCTGTTGTAGTGTATAATCACTGGGGAAAAAAATCAATTGTTACATTGTCAGTTCATCTTACCATGTCACAGTAAAGCCATGTATGCTGCTTAAACCCTGCAGAGATAATTTGTTGGAGTCGAAGGAAGTGACAGGAAATGTAAGAAAACACACCAGAATGACCTAACCCACTGGGCACGGACAAATTGGCAATGACCTCTTTAATTTTGATGATAGTGATGTTATTTTGAACCATGTCCAATTTTTAAAACTTTTTTGTGAAGTTTTTGCCTTGACTTTGGTTGATATATTCAATAAATAGTAATGGAATGTGCTTTTTGCTAAGTGTGCGTCCACTGGTCATGATTCGCCGATCATAGCTAAAAACTGTGTCAGCTAAAATTGACCATCTATTGGGTGTCAGGTCAATAAATATAAGGAGCTAGCTCAAAGCAAGCTTGAACAGACACAGTGGAGCAGCTCTTGTGCCAAGCAACACAAAAAGAAAGGCACAAGTGTCAATAGAGAACAACTTTTTAGCACAACAGAGAATGTTAAAGATGAGAAAAATGAACAAACCATCTCCCAAAAATGAAAAGTTCATATTTTAAAAGAAAACCTTGGCATTAATGCTTAATGAAGTTTGTGAATCTAAATTAAGTTTGTAAAGTGTATGATTTGTTTTCTCTCTGGTTCATGTAACACTCCAATTAGTACTTGTTACTTGTGTCAAGCTTAGGGCTGACTGACTTGAACGAATATTAAGAAAGTTATTTTTTGTTTCTGGATGGGCTTTTGTTGCGTTTGTTTATCGTGAGAAAAAAGTGATTACTTTTTAACTAAATGCGTACAAAAAATAAATTATTATAACACTGTCAGTTGGTTAACTTTTAGTTTGAGCATTTCCAAGTTTTAACATTTAAACTAGGCTACAGTGTTTTTTAAGAAAAGAAAAGAAAATTAGTGGTACAAAATGAAAAGAAACAATCAGAGCAGATTTTAATTTAGTTTTTTTTTTTTTTCCTCTACTGCCTTGTAAGAGTAATAGGATTGTAGGATTGATTTTCATTCATTTGTACATATGATGGACTATTTAGGGTTAGGGTTCTCTTTTTTCGGCTGGGTTTTATGAGTTTTTCCTCTGACCCTGATGGAGGGTCTAAGGACAGGGGGTGTTGTCTTGTTCAAACCTGTTTATGGTCTGTATTTGCTGTCTTTTGTTTTTGTTCAGCCTCTTGAGACCGTTGTTATTGTGTTACTGGGGTATATAATTAAAACTGTGTTGTCTAGATATCTTAACCACTACTCAGTACTCGCTGGCATGGGGACTTTTGGTAACCATACTTATTAAGGTAAAGCAAATCTAAGTTCTGACACAAGTGGCATCAGGACCATTCTGTTCAATAGCACAATAGCAGTTTTCGAAAAACTCAGGTGGCCCTTGGCAGAACTATTTTACTGCATTTTTGTACATTTCACGTTAATGCATCTGACAAATACACTTGGAATCTAAAAATGACCCGTCTTTCTTTTGAGTGTATTTTTCCCATGATTTTCTTCCATTCAAGACTCTTATGTGGGAACCTTGGTGAAAATGAGCACTGTATGCTTGCTGTCCATATAAAGTGGGCAAAATTTCCAGACCATTTGCATCCATTTCCACTTCTCTGCTTTCCCGCTAATTGCCCAAACCTGAAGTGAGAAGAATATTTCATGATGTGGCCACACGGTATTCTCACAGTCAATCCAGTCCTGACTTGTGCGTGTTTCAAAAGACGATTTTCAGGCTAAATGGAAACGCTCAATGTACTTTTGGCTTGGAGCTGCTGTGAGCGTGAAAGCACTAATCGTCAACACTAAAAATGCACCAAAAGGCTACTCGCTGACTTCACACTGCATTATACTCATGAGCAGTTCTCAGTTCCATTTAGATTTATATATTTATATATTTCCATTTCTAAAGGACCTCTACCTTGGAGTACCCAAGCGTTAATGCCAAGGTAAAGACTAAAGTTTCACTTTTGTTACAAAGCTTGTGTGAGTTTGCTTGGCCAATTGTACTGACTCTTATTGCATAAAAGTAATATAGTGCCATATGTATAACAGACAGCTTCACTCATAATAGATTTCAATTGTAGACAATACTTTTGTTCACAATAGGCAGACGGAGCTGGAGTAACAATACCATTGACAACTTCACAAATGATAAATATCATGGCTGGATGCATTGTAGTTTGACACTCACATTATCTATCACATTATTATTACACAGATTAGAACACTTACATAAAGGCATTGAAGGAACTGTATTGAGATGGTTTCAGCTCTACCTAAAAACAAGCCCTCTCCACACACTAAAGTTGGTCATGGAGTCCCTCAGGGTTCTGTGTTTGGACCAGTAATACTTATTTTTAAGATAAAAAAAACACAAAACAAAACACAAATAAAAAAAAAAAGGATGCAAACAATATCAATTCAGACAACCCACACTTCTGCATTAGAGTACAGAGTTGTCCTATTTTTTATGTGTCAGTCAGTGTTTCTAAGGACCCCAAAACACTGCAAGCACATTTTTAACCACAAGTCACTGTTTAAACAGCATTAACTGTGGTCATTGCATACAATTTAAACAATCTAAAATTAGTCACAAAAGGTGCTTGTCAGAACTGGATCTTTGGCAGCAACTAAAATGATTTGACTGGCTTATTTTTTCCAAACACAGAACTGTGCTGGCTTCACTGAATCTTAGTGGAAACCTTGATGCCCTTGATGGTTCCCCACTGTGAAAAAACATATCTGATGACCATTCAATATGGGCCAGTTTGGGATTTACAAATGTGATTGTCCATCTTAGAAGACTAATGAATCTGACTTCTGCATTGACTGTTAACTAATTAAAAAAAGAGAAAAACTTTTGTGCAATGTTACTTTTTAATTAATACATTTTGTTAGATCAAACTTTCTAGTGGTATACACTAAAATGATCCTAAGGTTAACATATTAGTTTGGCTTTGTGACAAGGTAGTACCCAGTGTTTGTTAATGAATCTGCAGCTCCATTACAGTATTGTCCTCATCCGCTGAAAGCCCATTAAAATGCTATGGCTCCAGTAGGCTGCTGCTCTTTGGACAAATGGCCAGACAGACCGGCCCTATAACAGACGTTGAAAAAACAACAACACTGTTGTGAGTATGGATGTGTTCATATACAGTTATATGTATGAGACAGAGAAGCTTTCTGAGGATCTAATTAGCTTCAGGCTTCTCCCCAGTGGCTCTCGTACCTGCTCCAGCTCATGCCTTATTCAGCAGGCCCCAGTCTCTTGAAGGCCACATAGATTACCCTGCCACACTACAACAAGGGTCAGCGGTCACAGGTCCCAGCTCATAGGTCATTCTCATCCCAGCGCTGAGCAACGAAGCCCAGGACCCCATTTTAATTCTCCGCTGGTGAGCTATGGATAGGACTCAGGGACTGTGAACACAGACACAGTAACTCTAGTCTATGAATATTGAACTGTTTCACAAAGGGCACTTAAGGAAGAGCTTCTGTTACTGCCATTTTACTTACAAATAACTTATATCATACCCATACATTCTGCCACAATTCAGTTTTGATTCTATTTTATCCACATGTTGGCGATCAATATAAGATCTTATTATATGTTGATTTAGATATGCCAGGTGAATTTTAAACTTAAGGTACTGCTTCTACAAGCTGATTTCTACACTGGCTTCTCAAAAGTAATGGAGTCCATAGAAACCAGTGGAACTTTAATTACTTCCTGTTTTTGTTCATACAAATGCACAGAGCAGACAAACTAGTCACGCAGAAATGTGCATGTACGTCTGGGACAGTTATGACTGGAATTGATTTTGGTTATTACATTTTTTTAAAAATACTCATAATTTGACCTGTGGGTTGTGTGTCCCTATAAGGCTACCGTAGGTGCTGAGAGAATGTAGGAAGAAGGACTGTGATGAGCTGTGTGTGCAATGTCAACACCAAACAATAAAAACTACACACCACATCTATATCTATATAATTTGAAACACAGTACATTTTTTTCTGTGTCCTGTGTAAACATCTGGACAAAGTTTGCAAAATGCAACATAATCTTGTGTCTCCAAATAGTCTGAATACTTTATAAAATATATCATAGAGGATGTCAATGTAACAAAATAATCAAAGGATTATAATTTAATAATAATTTTACAAAAATTATTCTTTTTGATTGAAAATATTTTTCTCCCACTGTCCAACACGTAGAGTATTTATTTATTTTTTGGTATTTTCTTTGTATTACATATTTAGCTGCTAATACTTTTATCTGATAGGGATCAACATTTAAAACTTTTAAATGGGAAAACTAAAACAGTACAGGTAAATGGTTCTGTGGTCATGTTTGCGTCATTACTACTGTCTGTTTCTCCAAACTTAGTTTGCCCTCATGACTATCTACTACAGTTATTAATCATCCATTAGTAACTCATAACCACACTGTAAAAACTCTCCTGAACTGTCGTTTTAATGAATTCCTGCTGCAGCATTGTTCCTGTAATTGTCTTTTCAAATACACCCATCCTTTTTATTTCCAAATTAGCTATGTTTTATTTTGTCACGGCACTAGATGAACAGCTGAAGAAATAAATCAGTATTCATGAATGTGCCACGTGGCTAATATCGAGCTCTTTATCACAGTTCCCCGTTAATATAATGCCTAATGCGCACGCTTGCTCTTGATAGCATCAAATTGTGCACTATTTTTCCAATTACAGATTTAAAACCGCTTCCCCATTGATTCCGCAGCTTCTCGGCTTTAACACGACACATTTCGCTTAATTTATTAACTGTGTTGGCTCACTGCTGGAGAAATGCCAGCAGTTTCATGTGTGCCTTTTATTTCCCCAAAGCAGGCGGCCGATGTGACTGGGATTAAATGTCAAGCTAATGTCTGCGTGATTTGTCTCCGTCACATCCGAGTTGGGAGGGGGAAAAGCCAAACAAATGCTGCCCCTCTTATCTATAATTAATCATTTTAATGGGACCCAATTGCCAAAGACTTAACTCCACCCCTCCCCTTCCTTCCTCAGCCTCCCATTAAGTAACCAGCGTAAGATTAGTTTGTTGTACGTGCGGCTAATGAGGGAGCCTGGAGTCGCTTGGTCGGATAATGAACTGATACCTTTGGAATATATCATGCTTTAAATAAGGCGGGCATGAATCGATAATGTTAATCAGCGTTCTCTATACACTTGCCCACAGGCGGACGCTCGCAAAAGCAAATGCTGGTCTTTTTGTGAATCGGAGAACTCTGATCGATTAGAGGCCGAATGACAAACTGATGGAAAACAGATCCATAGGGATTGGAACATTATGAGATTAGCTCTTGATTGAGGCGCTGGTCTCTATTCTGAGCTTTGCCTGGTGTATGGAACATGCTGGGTTTTAAATGTCTATCTTGTAAAATCAAAACCCCTTATCCTCGTGGAATAAATAGTCGTTTACAAGTACAGTTTAGTTCAGTACATAACACAGTTGTAAAGTGTACCGAAATGATCTCGCTTCATTTTAATGTACAGCGTAAATAGCTCTATTAGACTATTTAACTGGTCTGTTGTCTTAGAGTTTTACGAATTATCCAAACTGTTTTTCAATGCTAACAAGAGCAATGTCGTGGTTGTTAGAAGCAGAGATGATAGGGCATTCAAACGTCCTGCATGTTACCCGTGTGAAAACCTTCTTGTGACATGCAAAGAAATCAAATACCTTGGTCTCTTTTTAACAGATGGATGGACCAATGAGAGATATTTAGAGACAGTGTTGTTAGCTCTATGCACAGGCCAATATGTTGATTCGTAAGTTTAGTACGCTTTCAGTACGTTAATTTATACAGCTCATCTCTGGTGGAGCCGTAAACTCATTGTGGCCTGTACAGCAATGCTTTTACATTGTTGCTTACTGTCCCGAGATGGTACAGTGCCAGACAACTGTTTGTGAACAGTACCCACATGTGAGGCACTGTTAAAGATATTTTTTTCTTTTTTAATTTATGAGTCAGTTAGACGAGTTGGAAAACACCATCATAGAAGCACCTCTTCACATCTTCTCTGAGAAAACTTCATATAATGGACTAAACAGTATGTGAACTTGATAATGTTTTTTCTGTTGTTTGTTATGGACCAACTTTGTGTGTCTGAAATAAAGATTGAATTGAATAATTTTACAAGTTAAAAAAAGAGAAAAGGAGAGCGGATGTTGAACCTGACTTTTTGCAGCATTACTTACAAATAAACGATGGCTGTGTCAGAAACCACTCCATAACCTCTTTAGTTGTCACTCATTTAGACAAAAGAGAAGTATGATGTATGACACAGTGTACTGAAGACAGCCAGCTAAAGTACTACATTGGTAATCACAGTGCGGCTATTAAGCTAGGTGTCAAATGTAACGTATCCCATAATATATTGCAATCAGTCTACAAAAGAATGGCCTAATAATGTCCCTTGCTCTAATGGAGCCAATAGTCAGTGGGGACAAAATGTCTTCAATCTATGTGAATTGATCTATATTTCTCTAATTTCTCTCAAATGTTGATAGTTAGAGATAGATAGTTAGACAGATTCAGTTTCTTATACCAGTCTTTAATCATAAAGATATATTGAAATCCAAATTGATTTTATGTTAATGCACTACAATATCTGCAACTACAATGTGATTTCTCATGTAGCTCCCTACGACTCTACTCTAATATGTTTCTCTGAAAAGAAATAAAGCCACACTGAGAGCCTCAGCTGTCTGTGCTCAATTGTAAAGAAACACAATGACTGGGCGCAGAGTCTTTTAAATGGTTTCACTTGTGAGGGCTTCTTGACATGACAATCTTTTTAATTATTGCACCACATGTGAAACTGAAGGCAAAATTGAAAAGGGTGGAAAAAAATTATATTATTACGCCATATTCTTCTGAAGATACCATGACCATTACTGAAATCCCAGCATTTATGTGGTATTTGTAGTATGTTTCCATAGTTTTCACTTGCAAGATGTGTAGGAAGTACTTTTAATACTGCATGTAAGAAACACACATCCATGCGTTTGGTGTTGTCATGTTACAGGAAGTGACACAGGAAGTAGGACTTACCCAGTACAGTGAGACGGGCGGGTCGGGATCTTATAGCCGCCTGGATGGCCTGGCACTCAAAGAAAGCATCGTCTTGTATGTCTGTCCTCTGGATCAGGAGGTGATACTCCCCCTTACTGTGGTCTCCAACGATGTCATAGCGCGGGTAGCCTGCAACACAGCAACAAAAGTGTTTGCTAATGCTCCTCCTGAATGTAAAGGAAACATGAAGGAAGCACATTAAAGGCATATTAACATTTTTTGTGTCTTTAGTAGGTTAGAATCTATTTTGTTACTATAAAACTCAAGAGTTGCAGCTCTAAACCTTAAATAATTCAGAGAGGTTGTGGATGGAATTTGTGATGTCATAAAAAACATCCTAAAAAGTTCATATTTAAACAAACTCAAGCACTAAGAAGCCGTTTTGA
>CM072161.1:5137357-5204095 GCA_036850595.1 Rhyacichthys aspro
AACTATTCCCATAGTGCTATTGTCTATTGTTTAAACTCTCATACACCTTTGCCTTGATTAAATGACCTCTCACTTCTCAATAATACACACAGTTCTTTGTAAAGACACACTTTTTTTTACAAATGCTTAAGTACAGTAGTAATAAAACTGTCCTGTGTCTCTTACTTTTGATAATAAAGACGTGTTTGCTGTGTTTTGACATGCTTCGGACAGCAGCATTTACACGTCTGCTTTTATTAGAACAAGAACTGGACTTGCTAAATGAAACGTCAAAAGCGTTTGGTCCTAACAACACCTCGCTGAGTAGCAGCAAATGTGTGCATGTAGTGGCCTAATTACTCTAAATCATGAAGTGTCCGTGGTGGTGTTTTAATGATTTAATGGGCAATTAGAGGTGTGCTCCGCTCTTTGACGAGGGTATAATAAGTTAGAACTCGAGATCAGGGTCAGGTGAGTAAAGTTAGGAAAAGTGGATGTGGAGCATAATTAAGATGGTGATTGTAAAACAGCGTAACTCTTGACGTCGCTGTGGTCATGTGAGCGGGGGATGGACTGGGGCTCTGGCTGTTAACAACAGTTTATCGATCAGATGTCTCGACGAGACCTTTTCAGAGGTAAACACAGACGGATGCTACAGCGAGGAGTCAATGGGCTCCCGCTGGAGAGCCGGGATAATTTCTCTGCATGACTGGTGTCATCACTATTTCAGGTGCAGCGCTCCCTCTGAAGTCTACATCTAATTCATCGGACATGACAACACGCTGTACAAAAGACATTTTTCAAGGCTGGTTACGCGCTCCACGGTCGGTGCAGGGAAGCGTGGTGGTCCGGCCGTCAGCGCGGCTGCTCTTTAATGGCAGCCAGTCGCTTGGAAATGTAGTTACTAGTGCTTTCGATTCCAATTATTTCTAAGTGAAAAAAGCCAAACTAAGAACAAGCAATGAAAATGAGCAATTGCTATTCACATACTGTGCTGAAGTGGAGTTTTTATTTCAGGACAATATTAAACAGCACTTTACACATTTAAATCATTTTTATGAAAGTTCACGGTGACAGAGAGGATGTCACTTCTGCCTCACACCAAGAAGGCCCTAGAATTTGTCTTTTCTATACCTCCGTGGGTTTTCTGTGTGCATCATGTCCTATTCTTTAAGCTCAATATAAAAAAGGTAATGGCACAGATTTCAAGATTTAATAGAGATAAAATAAAGCAGTAATCAGTTAAAATAAACACCTCCGTTTGTAACCTTTTCACTCAATTTCAATTTTTTGGTTTATGAGCTTTTTTGGATATATTTGGGTGGTTTGTGGAACCTAAAAACCCAGGCTATTCTGTGGGAGACTCAAGTTTATGTATATGTATATGTATATGTATATCTATTCTCTCCTGTCTTGTATAGTCCACTGTGACCTTGTGGCAGGGGTCTGGAGATTCTGGATGTCAATGTAGCCTTTTGTCTTTTAAGTTTCACATTTGAGCATGAGCTGCAGATTTACCCCACATTGTTGGTGACCTAAAACCTACTCTGATCTTCTCTAATTGTTTCTGACCGATTCTCTATGATTGCAACAGACATATGGACTTCACTGAATCAAAATCCTTTCACAAACACATGTCTAAGAGATCTTCTTTTGCTTCTTCCGGGGCCTAGTCATGGGGGCAAGAATCTAAGCAGAGATGCTCAGGCACTTCCTCATCGCTGACTATCGAGGTACATGGTCCCTTCAGGGTGTCTCGGGTCAACCCTGGGGCACCCTCCTGTTGGAAAATACCCTGAACATCTCTCCAGGAGGGCATCCAGGAGGAACAGATGCCCAAGCCACCTCAGCAGACTACTTTCTTTCTTTCCTTTCTTTACTCTGAGCTCCTCCAAGGTGACCGAGCTCCTCACCCCATCTCTTACCCCAGCAACTGTGTGGAGAAAGCTCATTTGACAATAGGAGTGTAGACGGGTGCATGGACCACACTAGTGCACCATCCAAGACCCCAAGATTCTTTAACTCCTCCACCTGAGTCTAAGACCATGCCAAAATAACCACTCCTTTATAAATGAAGTCAACAATACAATCAGTGCTAGAAGCTGGTTCACCAATTCATCCAGTAACAAAGTAAGAAAACCAATAGGGACAGGTTTCATCGACAATCTCTTCTCATTCTATTTATGTCCACTTTATGCACCATTTTATCATTTACTGACAGGGTTCATAGCATTTTACAAAGTTGCAACAGAAGTGCTCTATTTTGATGCTATAGTAAATATAGCCACATACTTTGTTTAATTATGAACATCTATTTTTTCCAGTGCATCATATTTAAGATCCTAGGTGAAAAAAAAATCATTGCTCTTATAGTGTTATTAAGCCCTCATATCTTAAATAACGGTTTAAGGAACATTACATTTAGCATAAAAAACAGCTTGTGGCATTAATAATAGAAAGACAATGAGGTCAGTACCAGACACTATCTCCTGGTCCTGGTCAAACTCAAGGCCCGGGGGCCAAATGTGGCCCTTTGCCATGTTTTATCTGGCCCTCCAGTACATTTACTTAGTGATATGTCTAGCATCTGGTTTTAATTGGATTTGAACAAGTTTTACATGGATTTGAGTTTTTTGCTACAAAGATACATAAATGAAATCTGTTCAACTCCATCCAAAACCTGTTTAAATCCTAGTAAAACCTGTTCAAATCTGACTAAAACCCATTCAAACCTATTTCCAACTGCCCCCTGAAAGGATTCTTATTAACTATCGCGGCCCCTCACCACATTGAGTTTGACACCACTGCTCTACAGTAATGTGCACTGTTGTACATAGTGAATGGGTAACTCTTTCTCTTTGCCCTACACTGCAGAAGAATATTGTTTCAGTAAAGTTTCCCCAGTGGTCCGTGTTGTGGTCTTACCTTGAGTACATGGCTCCACTCCAGGACCAGGCCGTTGCGGATCCAGATGATGGAGGCGGCAGGTTTAGCATTGTCCGCGTGGCAGGTGAGGTTAAGGTGGTCTCCGGCTCGAAGGCTCACCACCGGGGCGCCCACTATCACTGGGTCGTCAGGGGGCACTGTCAGAGAAACAGAACGACATAGTAATATTGAATACATACACAAGACAGGACGAGTGTTATTTACTTGGATGGATTCCACACGACAAAACTGTAGAACTAAAAAAGTTCCCCTGCCAGGAAAGCCTAATCCTCTGAAATATTAATAGAAACATTTCCATTTTTCATCAGCACTTGGATCCTAATCTGAATCTTGCAGTGACAGACTATTACACGGACTTGGCAGCGATGAGCGACAGAGAGATTCCATATCTAAAGAAGAAATGTTTTTACAGCGAATCAATCAAGATCACACCGCTTTGGTATCAGTCCATTAGACACTCAAATTTTTATCTTCACTAAAGCCCACATATCTAATTTGCATACATCATTATGTGTAATTAACATTGGAATCACTAAGTAATCCAATGACGCATCACGCCAACAAACCCATTAGAAGTCAGTGGGAAATATTGCAAAGATGGAAATGCCAAATGCATCTCTGATTGTTTTAAATCGAAAAATCCAGCACATTTAGTTTGAGACATATGGAGAGTCATTTATTAGTGAGACATTAATGTTCTTACCTAATTCAGACTAGTTATCTAAGTTACATCACATCACAGTTACTGGTCAGCCATAACATTATGTCCATCAGTTGACTAGAACAGCCCTGAGACACAACTCTGAAGTCCTGGACATTGTGAGATGGGACCCATTGTCCCATTGATGGCCTGTTTGTCCATTTGCACCACCATAACAGATCCTGACCATGTGAACAGTCAATGAGAATTGCAGTCTGAGATGCTCAGAACCAGTCGTCACAGCCACTGATGTTTGCAATCATCTGCAATGTGTGTTAACTGACGGAAATATTGTCAATATCATGATCTCAAATGTGTTTCTAACATCATTTCATAGCAACGTCTTAGTATTATATAATATTATTGTAGCTTTGTACCACATGAAGGCATTATCATATTGTTGGAATAAATATTATACCATGGAGTTGTTTTCATGATATTATTGTATTGTAAGAAAAAAGAATCAGACTTTCTTTTACATTGTTGTACTGCTAAATGGAGGTATGTGAGAGGGTGATTGTATAAATCTTTGTTGTGACATGAACTCCGCTGTATTGTGCTATAGTTCTGTCTTTCTATTTGGTGAAGGTCTCTGCTGATTTACCACAAATGGTAAACTAGCGCTCTTCTCCTGTAAGTTTATGTAGAGTTGAAAGAAACAAACAGAAGAAGGACAACACATGACTGGAAAAAGACATCTCACTGTGTTATAAATCACATCAATCAAAAGCATAGGCCTATAACATTTCTATCTACTGCAAATAAATGACTGATGTGTTTGGTTGGTAAAAATGACTATATTCACTTCCTGTACACAAAGCAAATACTCTTTTATATTCCTCAAACTAGGTGATATTATTTATAATATGTAATTGATGGCTTGTTACTGCCATTAATAGTCAGTAATTAGCTGTATTTGTTTTACAGAAGAAGTAGAACATTGTAGTTGTCCTTTGTATAAGTTTATAAAGGCAATAATACAAAATCAGCATTAATCGTGATAAACACAAAGTCATGGTCTTGGCATAACAAAAATTGTCACATGTCATTTTTTTTTGCCATGTCACCCATCTGTACACCCATCTGTACACCTATTTATTATTTATTTATTTATTTATTTATTTATTTATTTTACCCTTCTGCTCTGACCCTTCTGTAAAGCTGATACTGCATTATACTTTTTAGGGACCTTAAGTAAATGTATTCACTCACTTAAACGTATTAACTGGACTGAACACTTACTTCCATAGATAGTCACATGGCTAATTGATTCCTGTTTCAGACAAATCAGGTTTTTAAGTGAGTAACTACGTCCAGACGAAGATGGGAACAGAGTGAAGTAGATGCTGATTGGCACCAAGTAAACCCACGTCAGCATGACCCAAATGTACTGCAATGTGCTTTTAGTTTATCCACTTTATTTCCTTCATCATTACTTATCATAATGTTGTAAAAACATGTCTCTCTTTTAGGTGCAAATCATGCTTTTGGATGACGTCAAAATTCTTCTCCTCCACGAGAATCTTTCTTGCTTGTTTCTCGCAATCGGTTTATTCTCCCTTGAGCTACACTTTTGATGCTTTGAGGGTTTCTGTAATAAGCTCCTAATGCGCGCTGCATATACAAAGCCTAAAGCTGAGTTTTTCTTTGTGTAATCTCATTAGCACTTGAGCTAACAGTAAGCTACTGCAAAGAGTTTTGAATTAAGAACCACTTTATTTCCTCAAACACCCAAAGACACTCACAAAAAGGCTGGGAAATGTGAAGCAATTATATATAACCTTTAAATAAAGTCAAATGCAGAGTCCAGGTTGTTCATATTCATCCTGTTATGATGAAAAAAAGCTGTAATATTCCAGAGAGCTACAGCTTAGAGATAGGAGTTGTACATGTGAGGCATCAGAATTCACTGCTAATTTATTAAGACCTTAAAACGACCTTCCTGACGCGTGAAAAGGATTTCAATCACGCTTTTTAGACTCTCCTCAAACGAAAAAGAAGTTGTCTCTGAAATCTCGCCAAATAAAAATGTAGTTAACCAAAGGCTGAGATGGAATCTGCTTTTAGCGAACCCTTGAATGTGACACAAGACTGAAAGTGAAAGGAAATCAGATGCATTAGAAACTTCTATTATACACCCGGCACCACGAAAAGCATTACAAGAACCTTCATCAGAGAGGAATTTGACATTTGCAGCTACGTTTTAAATTGAGTACAAGCACCTTTTGCCTTTGATTGCTAGATTTGCAAGTAGTGTTTTAATAAATACGAGTGAATGAAAGCCAAACATGAGGATTGCAAAGGGGTCAGGAGCATGGGAAATGAAGCCTGTGTAATAGACCAGTCAAAGAATCGCAAAAGCTAATAGCGGGAACGGTGTCTGGACGCCTGAAAGGTCTTGATTATGTTCTTTTATGAAAGTGGATCTGATGAGGCTGGATTTTATTCAAACTCCAGTGAATTATTGATTGAGCACTCAGCTCATTAGACAGCAGATCTGGGGCAAGACTGGAATCAAAGGCTACATGCAGATGGCACTTCCTGAGAGCCGAGGATCGGAAAGGGAGGGTGTCAGTTCAACGTCCTTTAAAAACCTGACATGCATTACGATTCTGGTCTTATTCCCAAGGCGCAATGGATCAGCTCAGGTCACGGTCCCATCTCGTCCTATATCGCCATGACACAAGACAAACAACGTACTGTGACAATGTCTGTTCTATTTGGACCATTTTGATTTACTTATTGACTAAAAAACAAAGCATAATCTTGCCCTTTCACCAAAATTTATAATTCTATTTTCACAAGCTGATGATTTCTTGTCATTTTTTACAGTTCAATGAAATTCAGCATTGCATTTTCTATTTAAAAAAACAAAACAAAAACAAAAATCAAACAAATATGAACAGTAACATCAATTAAAACCTAACCTACTGAGCTACCAAATGTCATATGGCCAGATTAGAGTTAGACAGTTCACCTGTTTCTCATTTACCTGCTCAACCATTGTTCGAAATGAATCTGTTAACAGCCTACTTGCTGACACTTATACACGCTGATACAGTACTGTGCACAAGTTTAATACAGGTGAGGCTATAAAAAGTAAACTATAAAATATGGTGATTTTTAGTAGTTTACAACATGCAAAGTGAAAGAACAGAAGACTTTTCTAAATCAAAGACAATTTCTGAAGGAACTGTTCAGGTTCTGTTCAAACATTTGGAGAATCCCAGACAAAACCAGGCTTAACTGGACTAAACCATCATATCTCAGAAGGAACTAGGCTAAACCAGACCATGTAATCGCAGACAGGACCAGGCCAGATTCTATTATTACAGATATACCATCACGTCAGGACTCCTTGTTCTGGAAGGTTTTTGTTTCTTCAGTCACTTTTCCATTTTGTAAATACACTTTTTTTTAAAGCATTTAAGTAGTACATTGTTGATAGCATGCTAACTTTACGGCCTATCTTCACACCTGTATCATCCATGGCTTTCCTGTAAACTCTGTTTTAAGTTCAAAGCTGGAGCAGTGGTGCATTCACTGTAGATGTAACTGTTGTAACACCAATAAGAAGCTATCAGCCCTAGTCTCACGTGCACATGCTCATTGCTTTTTATCAAACCCTATGATTCTTGACCTGAACTATCTTACAATGAGCTTCAGGAAGTATTTTACCTCAATGTTTTTATTCTAAAGGAAATTCCAGTTTACACTCTTCAGATTGTAACTTACATTCGTGGAAGTAATTTGTGCTTGGATGGGTTTCAAAATAGGAAGGCATTAATTCCAAGAATGTTTCTGATGGCACAGTTGGTTAAATTTAACATTAAATGTGTGAATGTATGAATGTTGATATTCCCCATTACCACAATATCCATATTTATGAGACACTGCAAAGATAGAATTGATTTGGAAGACTGTGTTGCATAGAAGACGCCCATAAAAACTTTTAGTGTGATTAATGGATTTGATGTGTAAACAGCCTCACTCAAAAGATGTTTTCCTAAACGAGTTTACAACAAAGAACTAAACAGTCAACATGTTTTATTGTGGGCCTTGCTTTGGTACAGTTACAGATGATGCTTTAATGCCTGTGGATTTTTCATATCTGCTCCATCTGCTCCATCAAGTCATTTACAACTGTCGCAGAAGTCGTTTAAACAGTGGGAGGCGGAGCTGTTTTCCTCGTCAAATCTGCCGCTCAAAGCTCTGGATGATCGAGTGTTAGTGTCTGAAAAGTATTGACGGACAACTGTGGTTTATTTCACTTGTGATTACAACAAACAACGGCTGCACAACATCCATAAATTCTGACTCTTTTCTTCATATTTTTGTTGTCTCCTCCTGTCACAGTCATTGCCACATGTATAAAGGAACGTACTCTTACTGTATACTCTCTTTTCTTGTTGCAGGCCAAGATGTTCTGTTGATCTTTTCTTGGTCATTGTTGAAATATGAGAGTGTTTATGATCTAAAACAATCTTTTAAATAGTAACCCTTAATCAACTCACTGCCTTTACAGTAGATTCATATAAATAAATTGTCTAAGATGCAATATTAATTGTCATTCATACCTAACATTTGTGCAACATATTTTTTTAGCCATCGAAGCTGCTTTTTCTAAATCTGAGGGTCAATCCAAATACATCAAATTGCTAGTCACCCCGATAAGCAACACCTGCATTCTCACTTCAGTAAGAAAAGGAAGGTATGGAGCTTTATTGCTTTCTTATCTCCTTTACCATAGTAACCTCTAAATCAGGGGTGCCTAAACTTTTTCCCTTGTAGGGCCAAAACAGAAATGTGCAAGTGGGCTATCATGTAATGAAGAGAAATACTCTTCCTCACAGGTTTGTTTAATATGACTTTTCTCTTTGTGTCGCTGCCTATACCACTCCAGTTTGTTCTGACGGGGTAGCGCTTAATTGGAAGTCCGTAAACTTAAGCTATTTGATCCAAACTTATGCTGTTTGACCCAGACCTTTCAAAACTCCATTAAAATTTTTTGTCATTATATAAGTATGGGCCAAATCAAACCCCTTGGCAGACCCCAGGGTCCCACTTTGGGCCCCCTGCTCTAGATGTTATCAAAAAGAGGTTACTGCCATCCCACAATCCTCTTGGCCACCACTCAAGCGTTACTGAACACATCCGATAGTAGCTAATCTTGTTTCTCTTTGTAAACCATTATTCTACAAATAAAGACATTACAGATTCTTAGGCCTGTGTAAGTACCAAGCAATAAAACTTTACTTTGCTGACATTTGTCTAAAACTAAACTTTTCCATAAATAAAAGTAATTTGTTGGTAGATAAGGTGTGTTTACTGTAGTGTATTTTAGGATTGTTCTAGTTGTGAGTCAATGTAACCCTCCCAGAGGCTAATGCTGCAGAGGTTAGTGCAAAACAACAACAATTATTCTTTTCTCGCTCTATATGAAAACTCCCATCTGCTTTCTGTTGACCTCAAGGCATTTTTGATACAGGTTAAAGCAGGGGTGGGCAAACTTTTGGCTCAAGGGCCACACTGGGTTTTAAAATCTGACAGATGGGCCAGACCAGTAAAATATAAACTAGTATTGATTACATTAGAAAACCTGTACCATTTCTTGCACAGTTTCTTGGCAAATAAGACTTATGGCTACTGACTGGACTTCAGACTTCAATCTCTGTCAAATATCTCTGTCCACTCCATATTAAAAACTTGTGTGAATGGACGTTTTCTGCTTGTAGATATGATGGTAGCTTTGGCAAAAGCACAAGGCATTTAAGGAAAATGGACAAATATGTGCTGTCTTATATTAAATTATAAATACTTTGTAAATGCTTGGCGGGCCGCATTACACAGCTCAACATGTGGCCCCCGGGCCTTAGTTTGCCCACCATTGGGTTAAAGAATAGTGGATATGAAAGGAGCTTTTTGTTGAAGTGTAACAAAGAGTACATTATTCAACACTTAGAACGGTTATGAGTGTTCTTTAGCACTTACAAAACTAAGAAGAGAACAAGGCTACACAATGTCAGAGTACTGAATGATGTATTGCTTTCTTTGAGGTCTAGAGAACATAACTTTGTTTTTTGTCAGTGTTAACATGTCTGAAGGTCCATCTTATTTGCAGCTGACCATGTGACCAAGATTAAATGATGAACTCTTTAAAAACTGCTTCGAAAACTAATGGAAAAAACTCTTCTCAAAAGCATAAACCCTTTTTGCTCTTTCTGTTTAGCTACAGTTGAAATGCTTGCAACTACCAACAAAACCTCAACCTCCAAAGACAGCTTGAATACACCACCTCAGAACAAAAAAAATATATAGATGGGCCATCTAAGTTATCATCTAATTATGAGCACTTTGAGATAAATAAACCTCCTTTCAGAAGCTCTTCCCCTGAAGACAACTGCATCCTTTTAGTTTGAAACATAATTGCCACCAAGCATAATTGCGTTCACCCTCATCACTGCTCAGTCTGTGCATATGCTGGCTAATTCACTGCATCCATTTGAGATGTGTCCACCTGCAATCGATCACACAGCACACACTGGCCATACTGTGGAGGAAATGGTTGTTATACATTTGCATCGATGTTCGGATGAATGCACTTACATGGCTTGCTAACAACATCAGCTAACTCACACCACAGACTTTAGAAAGGCCTGGCTTTGTAAAAGACTGTTTATTATTAGACAGAAGAGCACTTTGATGTGTTTTTTAGACAAATTTTAGACAAAAGTGGATCAGCATTTAGCTAGATTGCTAACCAACATGCGAGCGCAAAGTTTCCATGGACTAATAATGAACATAGGAACCCAGAAACTCCAATGCTTATAATTGCTTTAAAGAATACGAAATCATGCAAGCTTGGAAGCAAATGCATAAGGCAACAGCCTAAATAAATCTGTATTTGAGACAATCATTTTAGATTTCAAAAAAAGAAAGAGAAAAAAAAAGTTTTCAAGAAGAGAAAAAAGTGCAAAAAGTGAAACTAACGATGACCACATATAAATAATAAAACTGAAAATAAATAAACTACACAAAAGAAGTAATACTGACATCTACAGGTTGGGTCAGTACAGCTATGATAAGTTTCCATCCGTGTACCGTACTATTTTTGGGACACTTTAACCCTTGGTCCTAGGTGTGTGGTCCACTTTGAACCATGTGGAGCTAAACACTGCAGTGTGCTGAATGTACAGATAATGGATGAATGGATACATAAACCTTAGTAGTAAACAAGAAACAAAAAAAAAAAGTGTTTATTAGCAACAACTGTTTCTGCTAGAATTGTTGTCCTATGGATCGCACCACAACAGACTTGCATTTACCCATATTTTAATTATTAGCAAAGCATCCAAGTTTTTAAAAGTGCACTTCTGATACCATTTGGGGGAAGTCACACTGGGGGAAGTCCAGTGAAATGTTGTGGATGCTTATCAGTCACCTTTTTGTTTTTTCTTTGATGAATGGCTACAAAACAGTAAATTTTCCCTAAACAATCCATTTTTTACAGTAGTTCATATCGCACACTGATACATACGCTAACACTTTTACTTGACAATCATTTGAGCTAAGCTTCTTACATACCTGCCATTATATATTGCTGTAAAACATTATTTTTTGCTATTCTGTTTAACATCATGGCCACCTTGGATTGAATGGTAAGCTATGTGTTGAAATAAGTGCTTCATTTTTGCACAGAGCTTGCTTCATTGTGCTCCGACTCGGACCATGGCTGGCCTTGTAGTAAGTGAGCGCTTCCGTGCACAGTAAGTATATGAAACATTCCTATCTGAGGCATTGGCAACTTGTGCAAAGAATGACAATAGAAAACTGTTTTTTCCAGCTCCTGTTTTAGTTTGGCCCTGCTAGCATACACAAGACTTTGAACCTGAGATAAAAAAAAAAAAAAAAAAAAGAACGGCTTGCATGTTACAAAAATATTACATTCTACATTTATAACTTGAAATGAAGTAAGAGCTGGCAATGTGCAACGAAAGCCCTCGAGGCAGAACAAACAGAAAAACCACCCAACACACAAAACAAGGACAAAGGTATGACTTATAGCGACTGCAACATCTATTTTTACACGCTTGTTGTTCCAGCCTAAATGTGTTTAATTGTTCGTCTTCTCTTACATCTGTATTGTGCTGCGCTTTGGTGACCCACTTTCCTCTCGGGGATCATTTAGATTGCATCTCATCCGAATTAAGCTAATGAAAATGTTCATTTAGGCCACGGGGCGTGTGATGGATTCGGAGGAAGTGCTGAGCTGCAGGTAGAGCGTGTGTTTTTCAGCTGATCTGACAGAACGCTTCTGAAAGCAAGCGCTCCCTTCATCCCTCCGTTGTTTTGTCTTTTCGAGTCGGCCCCTTGATGAAGACAGCCTTGACTGTAGCGTGCGTCTGTGATGTCTTCATGACTCGACGTAACGGCAGTGATTCAGTGAGCCCCGGACCACAGTGTTCAGTGCTTTGATGGATGTGAGGAGAGTTTGTGCTTTGTTTTGCTGCGGTTCAATTATAAGGCGTGGGCCGACAGCACTTTTAGCTTCTTTGAATGATTATCAAGGTCACCTTTTTTTGTTTTGTTCTCTGCTTTGTTTGTTTGCTTTAAAGTTGGGTGTAGTTTTGGGCATTTTGGTGACATCTGATGGAAGAGGTCTATAAAATCTATCATTTTATGTTAAATAATGTTTGAATGTGTGGTAAGGGTAAAACCGGATGCAAGCAGATACTGTCTAAAGTGCAGTTTTTATTTTCGAAACCCCCTGTTGTATTTTGATACCCTTCTGCGCCGAGATCCTTGTGAAAGTCTTCCACCCTTTAAGTTTTAAGAACCAGTGAAGAGTCATCTTTGGCGAATTTGGAGTGTGCACATGGAGGACTTCTGTTTACTGCCGGCTCTTCGGAGACTGCCCTCAGGCCCAGTCTCTCGCTCCCCCACAGCAGGCTCCATGACTCATTCATCATGTGCGACCGGAGCACCGCACACACACATATGTTCATCCCGTCTCTCTCCTCTTCGGACTGTGGCTAAAGAAAAATATGTCCGTGTGCCTGGACTCAGAGCTCTGGGTCAATACATTTGGATTTGTACTAACGGAGCGACTCTTCCTTCCCTGGGAAATCCACTTCTCTTAACAAGACCTCTCCATCACGAGTGACAAAACTCGGCCGAGAGTATTCTGCAGAGAGGCTACTTCAGCTTAAGGCCCGTGCTGCTGTAATTTAATCAAAGCACATTCATGTAATGTTGGAGAAATGTGCTTTTTAAGAATTTAAAGTATCACGGCCAGCTGCAAACTATTTTATATCCTTGTAATGGATCTACATCTTTACATGACTGTATTTCGAGGTTTGAGTTTAGTTTTGTCGCACAAATGTAACACAAACCTGTGCAATATTTTTAACCCTCCTGTCGTGTTCACCTCCCACCCCTTACTTTAGTGTTCCCGGTCAAAATTGACCGGTCTGTTTTAACTGCTCTTAAATTAGCACAAAAACCATTTTTCACCACCAAATTTTCATTCAACATTCTTTAGCTGTGAACAATGTCTCAAAATAGTGTTCAACATGAATTTATAGAATTAGACACAAAATAACTGCAGTGAAAATACAAATAGGCACTGAAAATGTTTTACAAAATGAACATGTAATGTAAAAAATAAATGGAAAACCAAAGACCAAACTTAACATGAAGTTGTTTGTGTGCGTGTGTGTGTGTGTGCGTGAGTGTGTGTGTGTGTGTGTGTGTGTGCATGTGACACTCAGGTCAGAGTGGGCCTTGCAAATATAGGCATCACATTTGCAGCATCTCAGGCTTGTATTGTTGTCTCTAGGGGCACAGAGCTCACAGTGCTTCCTTTTCTGCCCATGTCCTTGTTGAGGGAGACCAGCCAGGGCAGCGGCTGGGGCTGGGGCTGGGGCTTGCACACTCCTAACCAGACTGGCAGAGGCTGGTGTGCGGGGAATGTACTGGTGCCATTGAATAAGAGGAGTCTCCAAAGCTTTCCCCAGCTCTGCTAGGAAAAGTCTCCTCTTGAAACTCTTCCCCTGATTCCAGGTTGGGTCGATGGCTGTCCACACCACATATGCGTTGAAAACAGACACATCAAGGAGGTTGTGGAACAGTGTCACAGGCCAGCGGGCTGTCATTCGCTTGCAGGTGTATGTACCAGTAAGCTGCAATAAAAGGAACAATAAATAAGAGATTGGGAAGCGTCCACTCTTGGACTGGAATGTCTCCTCAGGTGCCTGTTCTTCAGGTGCCTCTCCCTCTCCATCTGTTGACTGGTCAGTCTCCTCAAAGTCTGGATCAAAATCTGTGTTGTCTTCCACTTCCGAGACATCCTCCTCTATCTCTGGTTCAATTTCAGTGCCCTCTTCATCATGTCCAAAAACCTGGACCCGAACCTCTTTGACAGAGAACCGCTTGGAGTAAAAGGAGTGCAAGGCAAACATCAAGCTATATATATGGGGTCTTTGTGAAGATGATGCATTGATTAGTCTGGAAGGTGTGGTTCACGTGGGGGATAGGCACAAAAGCATGGGAAAGAGATGGGTTCACATAACAGACACCTGTCTAGTCTGTATGAAGATATGATGCATTGTTTCATCAGGAAGTTAGTTCACGTGGGAGGATCGGCACTTAAGCGCGGGAAAGAGATGTGTACCCCCAAAAGACATTGTTCAGTCTGTGTGTGTGTGTGTGTGTGTGTGTGTGTGCATGTGTGTGAGTGTGTGAGTGAGTTGGGGAAGTGTGTATGGGGATGTTTTCTGTCTGATGGATGAATATAGTCTGGATGCCCATTCATTTCCTATGGCGGTCACTTTTGACCGGGAACACCACAGATGTAACAAGGTTGATTAAAACACTCAAAATTCAATGAAAGAGGTGATCATCACTTTTGTATGTGTGTGTGTGTCTGTATAGTGTGGAGGATATCATAAGGCCTTGAGGCAATCAGATGTAAAACACAATATTTACGAGTGTTTTAAGTTGTAAATCGGTCAGATTTGACCCGAACACGACAGGAAGGTTAATTAACAAAATGTTAATTAAAGGGCTATGCAAAAATGCTCGAAGCTTCCACACAGTATACAGAAGAATACTGTGTATGTGTGTGTGTGTGTGCTCTTTTTAGGACCCCCGACAGACAGCAGAACATATATAAAAGTGGACCAATAGACAAACATCTGTGAAGCCAGTGAAGCTGACACACTTTATAGATCCAGAAGTTATTACCATTTGGGAAAAGGTCAGAGTTCAGAAATGACATTGGGAGGCATGGCGACAAGCATGTTAGCTCTTGCAATAGCCTATATAGATAATGATGCTAAAAACTAACCAAGTATTGCTAAAAAGATGTTATTGCTGCAAAACATCAGCAAATTCCTGGTTATTGCATAATCAACACTCACATCGTAGTTAGTGCAAATACAAACACACATTTCTATATTTGAAGAGTGAGTTATTCATTCTTAAACGCACGGCAAATTTGGATGTTATGATGTCTACAAAGATTGTTGGACTAATTGAAGAAAGGCCTCCAAACTTTATTGGAGACAGTAGTTTGAGTTTTTGATCTTGGCTTCAGCAAACATAACCTGCACAGTCTTAATAATCACGTCTTTTTGTACTTATTGTGTGATTGTTTATCATCAGATTTGAGGTCATTGACAAATTTATCATCCAAGTGATCAAAACTTGTAAGTCATAGTGTTATTGCCCATTGGTCCAATATTCTTGTACTTTCTATGGCAATACAATGTTTTTTAAAGGGTTTTGATAGATGTAGCTACACTTCAAAATTGCCTAAAACTTCAGATTTTGCTTTAATACAAGTTTAGCCCACAATGATTCAAGTACCCACTGCCTGCAGACAGAAAAGGTCTCTGTTGTCACCAGTGCTGCCATCTTCACATTCTCCTCTTGTTATATTACTGCTACTATCTGGTGCACTCCACTGACTCAGAGCGCTGGTGTTAGCATAAAAGCCCAAAGAGCCTGGCCCCTCAGGCCATGATTCACTGCTATACAGCCTCACACTTGCCTACCACTGATCCTTGCATCAGCTCACCCACAGGTCACTTGCCATGTTGCAGGAGATTTTTAAATGCGGCCTGACCCCTATTCACCCAATCCCACCTCTCCACCTCAATAACCCCCGAGCTGCCAAAGACCTGGGCAACTATTTCACTATGTCCCCACTCCTGCAAATAATAACACTGACTCCAAAACTAATGAGAATAGTAAGAAAGCAATAATGTCACAGTGGCAAGATGTATTTGCTTCACTTTCACTGACTCTGGATGCAGTGAATAAATCATGAAGCTCTCTGCCCGCCGCTCTAACTGAGTGACAATTTTTAATATCGCTAGCTCTTTGATGCAGAATCAATGCGCGCTACAGCGGCCCCGCGAAAACCACACACCACAGACATGCACGTTACGTTATCCAAACAGTTAAGACGTCGGCACAAACCATCTGTTTGCCGCCACATGTGCAGCGCGCTCCCACCGGAGTTAACCGTCTATTATTTTTACCAGATAGAACTGAGGAAAGGCAGCGAAGGGGAGGTTGGAGGGGGATGAGAAGTCAGAGCAACAACAAACAGTGTTGCTTAATAACTGTGACCGCCTTGGGGTATCTGGGTGGTTCATACGCAGCCTGCTTCAAAATGTATTCGCTTCCTGGGCAATTTTAGGTGGGATTTTATTGAGTTTATGATAAAAAGTGGTTCGGTTTGAGGCTGGTTATGCGGATGACTTTAGGTTTAGTAAGAAACATATGTCTTCAGCTAAATACGAAGGCACGTTTCCAGTGAGCGGTACGGTAAATGTGCACGCTACATACAAACCTCAGTGCGCACCAGACATGTACTTCTAAGTGACCTCTGGTGCGGACCACAGACAAGTCATAAATGCTTAGCTTTACAGAGAGCGGGAAAACAAATCGAAATATTGACCATCAACAAAACAAAATGAGCAGAGGGCAAATGTGGAGCTCCGAGGAGGTTTCTGACCAAAACATCAACACTTATTAAATGAAGATACACAACCCCTCATCAATCGTCTGTCTTTGGAAAGGCCTTTTTTAACAATGATGTAGAAAATGACAAGAAAGCGGAACAAACTAAATCATTTCCTGTTTTGGTGCGACCTAATAAAGCGGAGTGTATTTTTAAGTAAACTTTCAAAGCTTAGATGTGTTTCCATTAATTAGAATAAAAAACAGACTGGAAATGAGAGCCTCTGGTCGCTAAAGGTCACCAAAATGTTATTGGTCAAATATAGTAGTTTTGGTTATTAAACCTGGGTCTGCAGTCACTGAATGCACCACAGCTTCAGCTCTGAATGGACTCCCTCACTGACAGCACTGCTTTTTCTGTTTACTGTTCACACTCACTTAGGACTAATGAACATTAAACAACTCTAATGAACAACAGGCTGTGGATAAATATCAACAAACACTGAACGCTCCATCTTTAATGAACTGTCCTTTTAATTCACTCAAACATAAGACGTGCATCAAAGTGTTGCTTGTGCTGCATCAGTGCTAGTGTCTTTCAGTTTATTCACCTTTAGCCCATTTGGTCGAAAGGATGTACAGGTACTGTCGGAAATGTGAATATTTTTATGAATAGACTCAGATAAACACTGGGTTGGAGGAAAAATGGGAATTAAAAGTAAATAAAACGTGCAGAGACCAGGTAAGGTTCACAGAGTTTACCTCAGTAACTCATTTAAAGTTTGGATTAAGAGTTTTCCTTTTTCAAGGTTAGGAGTCTGAGTTTGCAGGGTTAGGATTCTGCTTCTTCAAACAGGCCCTAGTGCTAACAAGCTCAAAGGCAGCATATGACGACATACAGTTGGAGAATCAGGGATCAGTTGGTCATAAATTCTCCTTCTTGCTTCTTTAATGGTACAAGAACAGAAGGAAAATCAAATGGAATAGTCCACCTAAACTCATTGATTGACACTAGACAGATCACCAAAGCTATTTCTTTATTTTTAATCAGCTATATGTGTGTCAGCCTCAAGGACATGTCTGGCCTTGGCTCTGTCCAGAGTTGGTCAAACCATCAACAGACTGTAGAAACAACCTGAGGCACACAACTTACAGAGAAGTACACTTGGGAAGTTATACAGAATGTGAAGCAAAGTGATATCATACTTTCACACATATGCACATAGGTAAAGAACATCAATCAATATCATTTATATAAATAACATTTTTGAACCCTGCACTGAAGTTTATTGGCGCACGGATGTCAAAAGTGTGCCGTCGACTCGTGTTGTGACAGATCAGCTGCGATCGACAGCTGAAAGGAGCATATGTAGCACACAGAGCAGATGGCAGTCTATGACATCCTCAGGCTAAAAGAGGGGCTCAGCCATCAGTATACCAAACCCTCATAGAGCACTGGAACCAAGATTTAAGACACAAGATGGAGAAACACCACTAAATAACAACCAAAATACACTTATGTTTTTCATTTTCCGTTTTACGCCATTTGTCATCAAACTTCTGTCAAAATCTACTTTGTATTACTGGTCATTTTAACTTAAGCTAACCCTGATTTATCTTTTTTCTGTCTTTCAATATTAGTTACATAATATAAGATGTAACCCAAGATTTCCTATAGTAAAGCTTACATTTGACCCTGCAGTTGATTAAGGTTATTTACTGACAGCTGCTGAAGATATTTAAAGGACATTGTTTCAGTAAAGCTTTAGAATAAATTTAGAATTAATAAATGATTTACAATGTGTAATGATTCATTTATAGAATTTATATATCCTTTCATTCCAGTGAATAAATATGTAATAGGCTTATAAGAATTTTGCAGTAAATGCATTTAAGAATCTTAAAAAAAAAAATAAAGCGTAGATTATGAACTACATTTCTATTCTCTAACATCATACTTCTGCCAATATGGGTTATTCATACAGTTAGCATTGGCACCTTCTCTTATTAGCTATTAATGAATAGCTTATAAATAAAATGTATTTCAGTTTTATGTAAAGGCTTCTAAATATATGAGGAATGTTTTATAAAATACTGCCTTGTCATTGACTTAAATTTGATCATTTTAAATAAAAAACCAGTCATTTTTAACATAATTCTTTTAGTTAAGTTTAGGAAATACATTTTCATGTTACTTTTGCTCTTGTCAGTGGAACATTCTTGTTTCAGCTACTTATTTGTATATTTTGCATGGGAATGTCCTCAGAATGACACTGATAACTTAAAAGACATGAGCAAATATTCCTCGTTAACCTTTCAACATAGCCACACGATTATGTTATTGCTCTATGGATATACAGTAAATGGTGTTTGAACGCATGCTTTTCAATAGCAGATAATTTCTGTAATGAGACATATTTTCAGACCAGCACACTGACCTTCCACTATGCTGCATTAAATAAAGTTGCTCTAACAGTATTTTTGCTCAGTAAAAGTCACCTCATTTCACATGCCTTGCCTTGTGAAGCCAACTATTGTGTTTAACCTCTGTGACAGAGAAAGCAAATAAGAAGCCTGAGGCACTACAGAGGCTCCTCTCCCAGTGAGATACTGAGTGACTTTAGCTTCTGCATATTCAGCAGCTTTTCTGCCTTCTCTCTTTTGCCAAACCAATAACTGGCACAAGCCAGAATTGGATTTGTATTGTTTCACTCTTCATTTCCAAAAGCTGCTAATACTCTCTTGAACTGAATACTCTGTTGAACGTATGCTTGTCACATCTAACGTTTAAATATTCTCCTGTCACTTTAAGTCAAGCAAATCAATTAAAGAGTCACTTATGTAATTACCAATAACTTCACCTTACGTCTGTGTTTAAGTGTGAAACATTACAAGCCAAATAAAGAACTGAGAAGTGGAGTTTGCCACTGACACAAATTAGCAAGTGTTCCCACTTCAGAACGGAGAAGCCAGTGAACTTAATTAAAGTGCTGCTGCGGATATAGCCGAGGTACTCTGGAGAGGGTACAAATTTAGCTCAGCGTGTTTGTGGACCACAGTGGGGAAGGCACCTCTGTGCCTTTTACTGTCACTAATATGGATTAGACTGTGTGCCTCTTTGCCTGTGGCTCTTTTAAATATAATCAGTTTATTATAACTTTTTAATTGCTATATTTAAATGGTATGTGGGCCCTGGTGTCTTTCAGACCATATAGACCTGGCTGTACTCAACTTTATGTGACAGTTTATGTTTCAAACTCTTTTTTTAATTCTTTATCTTTTACACATCCAGGGGGGTCCTGGGGCCTATTGTAGTAGTTTCAGGAATAAGGTGGGTACATCTAGGACATTAGGTTCTTAATAAGAGGGCTAATGCTTGGAAGGCGATACAGGGCAATTGAAAGACACACCACCAGTCTTAAACAGTCTTCCCAAAAAACATTACTTCAGCTAAATACACAAATATACATTCCCCAGATACACAGAGTACTCCTTTTACACAAATAAAACAATCATTTTCTACTGTATTTCAGTTAAGTTATGAGATCCTATTGTGGAATATTTTTAACAATGCACATTACATTACCTGCTGCATATTACTATAAATAACTGACGTGCTTGTTGGTATGAATTTGGAATTTGTTGTATTTCAGCACAATAACAACAAAGTCTTCTTACCTTGTACACAGTCAGGCAAACCTTCACTCTCACATTCATTCACTTTGGAGAATTTAGAGTGTGTTGGGAACCTCAGTGTGAACTCAACATCAGTATCAGTCATCTACTTAACAACTCTATTTGTATTAAAATGTGTGGTTTATTGTAAAATTCAAGACTGTGTGGATATAATATAACACATAACACTGGCAGCTGTTTTATCATTTGAGATAATTCATTGTCTAAAGACTACAATGTGGTGCTGCTGCAGTGAAAACAAGATCTTTTCTATTGGTCAAACTATTAAAAGTGGAGTGTGGAGTTTCTTTACATCACTCACCTCCTTTTTAGGGCAACAGCTACAATAGCCCAGCAGGGACACTCTGTTGTCTATGAATAAATCACTAGGTCTAATGCTGAACAAAAGGCCATAAATGTCCTTCATGAGCAAAAAGAAACAAGAGTGTGCTTCTTCTCCAACGGTGCTCAGTTTGTACACTCAGAGCAGTTGTAGGAACAGAAAGAGCTTTATATGTGCATTTTTGGTACTCCACCATTTGCCAAGCATCATGTAATTTACATAGGTCCCATATGATGGTAGTGAGTGCATAGTTGCTCAGTCAAATGTAAATACTGTAAATACTAAATACCTACTTAAAGTTAATGGGCATTTCATTGAGAAAAAAAAAAAAATCTGCTTTTGAAGCTTGGTAATGGTCAGGAACAATAAAGAGGAATGACATTATGCTAAATATAATCAAAAGGACACCAAAAACTATGACAAAATTACACTAAAAACAGGCTACCAAACTGACTACAACACACTGTTTTGGTGTAATAAAGATCACAGGTTAAAGTTTTATTTTTAATATGTGTACAGCAAAGTAGTGATGTTGTGTTGCACCTAAAGCAACTGAAAACATGGATGGTCCTCACTGAGCGAGGTCTAACACCTTTGCACCAGGAGCAAACATTGTTTTCAGGCTCAACATGAGTCACCGAGTCCATCTCCATCCACAGATGCATCTAAATCATCACTGCTTTGACTGAAATACACCATTTTAATACAACAGGCTGGAGTGAGATCAGGAGTCAGATGCTTCCGGCTAAACTCCTGACTGACTGACTTCTGCTGTTCTTCCAGGGTTTAGTGCAACGTGGCAGCGCTAGATTGAAAACTGCCTTCAACATTCGAGTGAAAGAAGCCACACTTCTCCAAGCTTAGGGTTAAATAACTGTATGAGAAGTTTAATCTTTGTGTCGGAGAAGCAAGTGAGAATTTGCTCATTGTTAGTCCGTTCATAAACTCTTCAACTCTTCGCCGGCAAACTTTTCTTTGCTGAACTTTACTTCACTGCAAAGCAAGCTTCTTTCAGCATTACATGAGTCTGTCTCAAACATGCCTTCAATCTCAAGGAGCTGCTCCAGCGCCAGACAGCGCCGAAAAAGACAAAATAGAGAGCAAATAGTGCTTCAGAGGCAGAGCTAAGTCTTTGTGCTCAATGTAAATGCATCATAACAAAACGCGGCACTCACCTTTGGAGCATGAAAACAGACGACTAGATAAGTGATAAGGCTTTCATCGCCAGCTGTAAAAACAGCAAGCGTTCTGACCCCTGTGTGAGACTGTGAAAAGACTTTAGTGCACCGAAGTTTTCAAGTACCATGGTAATGTTACCCAGGCTTTTAGCTTTGCCTTCCCTTAGAAAAGCACAAATAGTACATGAAAAAGAAATATGGAAGTTTGGAATAAAAGACTAAATGGAAAATCGTGGGCGTAATATATTAGGATTAACTTGAAAAATCAGCAGCAATAACAACACAAGCGGCAGGTTAACTTCAAGCAACACTAACATTTTCAGGGAGAGTCACTAATAAAAGAGGACAAATGCTGCTGTAAACTCACTTGGGGACACTACTTCTGAATGAATAAAGTTTTGATGTAAGTTTTTGCTGATGACAAAATGTTTTGATGAGATGGCAGCATGTCCCATTGCTCAGAGTTACATTAATGCAGTATCTAATGAACCATGTGCACTTTGTTTTTAAAAGAGGGGTTAGTTTCCGTGTTTCATGTTGAGAACCCATAAAAATTTGGTTTTTCAGACTCCATATTTCGAGGTAAATAAAAGTTACAATGTGCACTCACATCGGGGACATGTCTGATTTGGGAGTGGTCTCTGGCCCCCACTGACCTGCACTCACACCCATTCGCTCATTTACACCATCAGGTTCTAGACCCCCACGTGATCATGATGTGGCGTTTGTTCACACCGTCGTAATTACATCTTAATTATGTAACCTACGCTCTATGGGTAACGTGCCCTTTATTTTGAGTGTTAGTGAGGCACGATCCAACTCTTCCAATGGTGCTGAAGTCCTGAAGCGTGCTGTTCTCAAGCAGAAATGAGCACTCACATTAGCCAAAGAGGCCACACATTAGGGGGTATTTCAGGCCTGGGCACAGCTTGAAATGCTAGTTTGAACACACCCTTAAATGATCTGTCCCCAAATCAAATGTATCTCAATAATGTTTCCACAAAATATAAATACTGCAAGACTCTGAGGAGACTGTTATCGGATTTGTTTGCTTGATTTAAACATCACATTGTATTGCCAGAGACCAAAGTACGTGTCTGCAACTGCAATCTGCATTTGTTACTCTGATACTACTGTTAGTATTGCACATTTGATGCTGACTATTGCACACTCACCTGATGTTGCACACTTATCCTTTATAAATATTAGTTTTATGTTTTAAACAGTTCATTTTGGTATTTATTGTGGAATGGCAAAAAGGAATTTCATTGTACACCTTTACTTACTGTGCATATGACAATAAACCTTTGAATCTGTGAATCTTAAATTGCTCTGCTTCCTAATTTGGTTTACATCCAAACTTCAAACTGTATAGGGTTCACATTGAAGGGAACCAACACTTCTGTTTTCATGCTCTTTCCTATAAAAGCTTAGTTTAAATGGGGCTAAAAAGCATTGATGTGACATATCCTTATTTTTAGAATATAATGGAACATCATCCATATAAAAATAATAAAAATATATAGCACAATATACTATAGGTTTATTGTTATTACAGTATCAATGATAGCCGTATCTGTATAGCAATGAACAAGTCTTCAGGTCACAATTGATTTTTTTGGATCGCCTTAATAATTAAATAATTGTCCAATCAATCTGTGATGCAACCAAATATAAAAGTAAGTGGCACCAGTTTGAAACAGAATATTTAATATAATCTTAAACATTTAATTATCAACATATTTATTGCATATTGCATGTTTTTCTGATATTGTGAAGTTCTTAGACACAGCTAGATACAGATAAACCATGAGAGTAAACAGTATTCCATCTATCGACTGAGCTAACCTTTCTCAGAGTCTTAGTCATGTCCTCAGCTGACATTTTCCAACAAAAATGGACAGCTCAAAATGAAGCCCTTACTTTTATTTTACAAAGGTGTTATCCGTCCAAATGAGAATGCCTCGTCTCTCTGCTACCAGACTGCACACAGAGGATCGGACCTAACACTGAGAGGAGAGCGTCTGTGTATCACGCTGCCATTTAGACTGAATGAGCCCACAGGCTACGAGCTAATTAGCTTGTTTTTAAAGAGCTGTTACTCTTACTCATACGCTTTCATAAGACCTGGCCTCATTGTCACTTCGCTCTCATCCATACATTGATAACACTGCAGGTGGAAAACACTTTTGTACACATGCATTATGCACACTGTCATTTGAGTTAATAAGCTTCCTAATCACTATGTCCTTTTGTCACAGATTTTTAATGATTTTAAAATGTCAATGGCTGGTCTGGTGTCCCAAAGTAACTAGAAAAGCAGCTATAGTGCACTTTTTAGTCATGGAAAATGTGAGTTGCCCTGGAATAACTTCACCAACATCATACTGCAATTTGAACACTGCATTTGTTGTCAGCCAAAGCAGTGATGTCTGTTTCAATTTTTTAGTAAAAAAATGTTAATTAAAAGTATACCACTTATTTTTCTGATTGGATTCATTCGTTGCAGATTCATCTTCAGCTAAGGTCAAATACTGACATGACATCATAATGATAGGCCGAGTTCCTTTGACAGATAATATATGTTTTAAAGTTCAGCTTTGTCATTTAGTTCTTTTGTATTTCTGTTTGGGTTTTTTTCCATCTCACTGTCCATTAAACCATTTAAACCTTTCAAGCTGTTGTAGTGTATAATCACTAGGGAAAAAAATCAATTGTTACATTGTCAGTTCATCTTACCATGTCACAGTAAAGCCATGTATGCTGCTTAAACCCTGCAGAGATAATTTGTTGGAGTCGAAGGAAGTGACAGGAAATGTAAGAAAACACACCAGAATGACCTAACCCACTGGGCACGGACAAATTGGCAATGACCTCTTTAATTTTGATGATAGTGATGTTATTTTGAACCATGTCAAAACTTTTGTGTGAAGTTTTTGCCTTGACTTTGGTTGATATATTCAATAAATAGTTAAGTGTGCGTCCACTGGTCATGATTCGCCGATCATAGCTAAAAACTGTGTCAGCTAAAATTGACCATCTATTGGGTGTCAGGTCAATAAATATAAGGAGCTAGCTCAAAGCAAGCTTGAACAGACACAGTGGAGCAGCTCTTGTGCCAAGCAACACAAAAAGAAAGGCACAAGTGTCAATAGAGAACAACTTTTTAGCACAACAGAGAATGTTAAAGATGAGAAAAATGAACAAACTTTCTTCCAAAAATGAAAAGTTCATATTTTAAAAGAAAAACTTGGCATTAATGCTTAATGAAGTTTGTGAATCTAAATTAAGTTTGTAAAGTGTATGATTTGTTTTCTCTCTGGTTCATGTAACACTCCAATTAGTACTTGTTACTTGTGTCAAGCTTAGGGCTGACTGACTTGAACGAATATTAAGAAAGTTATTTTTTGTTTCTGGATGGGCTTTTGTTGCTTTTGTTTATCGTGAGAAAAAAGTGATTACTTTTTAACTAAATGCGTACAAAAAATAAATTATTATAACACTGTCAGTTGGTTAACTTTTAGTTTGAGCATTTCCAAGTTTTAACATTTAAAATAGGCTACAGTGTTTTTTAAGAAAAGAAAAGAAAATTAGTGGTACAAAATGAAAAGAAACAATCGGAGCAGATTTTAATTTAGTTTTTTTTTTTCCTCTACTGCCTTGTAAGAGTAATAGGATTGTAGGATTGATTTTCATTCATTTGTACATATGATGGACTATTTATCAGTGACACATCTATTGCATGGCCTGTCTGTCCTGGGAGTGGATCCCTCCTTCTGTGCTTCTCCCGGAGGGTTCTCTTTTTTCGGCTGGGTTTTATGAGTTTTTCCTCTCACCCTGATGGAGGGTCTAAGGACAGGGGGTGTTGTCTTGTTCAAACCTGTTTATGGTCTGTATTTGCTGTCTTTTGTTTTTGTTCAGCCTCTTGAGACCGTTGTTATTGTGATACTGGGGTATATAATTAAAACTGTGTTGTCTAGATATCTTAACCACTACTCAGTACTCGCTGGCATGGGGACTTTTGGTAACCATACTTATTAAGGTAAAGCAAATCTAAGTTCTGACACAAGTGGCATCAGGACCATTCTGTTCAATAGCACAATAGCAGTTTTCGAAAAACTCAGGTGGCCCTTGGCAGAACTATTTTACTGCATTTTTGTACATTTCACGTTAATGCATCTGACAAATACACTTGGAATCTAAAAATGACCCGTCTTTCTTTTGAGTGTATTTTTCCTATGATTTTCTTCCATTCAAGACTCTTATGTGGGAACCTTGGTGAAAATGAGCACTGTATGCTTGCTGTCCATATAAAGTGGGCAAAATTTCCAGACCATTTGCATCCATTTCCACTTCTCTGCTTTCCCGCTAATTGCCCAAACCTGAAGTGAGAAGAATATTTCATGATGTGGCCACACGGTATTCTCACAGTCAATCCAGTCCTGACTTGTGCGTGTTTCAAAAGACGATTTTCAGGCTAAATGGAAACGCTCAATGTACTTTTGGCTTGGAGCTGCTGTGAGAGTGAAAGCACTAATCGTCAACACTAAAAATGCACCGAAAGGCTACTCGCTGACTTCACACTGCATTATACTCATGAGCAGTTTCTCAGTTCCATTTAGATTTATATATTTATATATTTCCATTTCTAAAGGACCTCTACCTTGGAGTACCCAAGTGGTAATGCCAAGGTAAAGACTAAAGTTTCACTTTTGTTACAAAGCTTGTGTGAGTTTGCTTGGCCAATTGTACTGACTCTTATTGCATAAAAGTAATATAGTGCCATATGTATAACAGACAGCTTCACTCATAATAGATTTCAATTGTAGACAATACTTTTGTTCACAATAGGCAGACGGAGCTGGAGTAACAATACCATTGACAACTTCACAAATGATAAATATCATGGCTGGATGCATTGTAGTTAGACACTCACATTATCTATCACATTATTATTACACAGATTAGAACACTTACATAAAGGCATTAAAGGAACTGTATTAAGATGGTTTCAGCTCTACCTAAAAACAAGCCCTCTCCACACACTAAAGTTGGTCATGGAGTCCCTCAGGGTTCTGTGTTTGGACCACTAATACTTATTTTTAAGATAAAAAAAAAACAAAAAACAAAACACAAATAAAAAAAAAAAGGATGCAAACAATATCAATTCAGACAACCCACACTTCTGCATTAGAGTACAGAGTTGTCCTATTTTTTATGTGTCAGTCAGTGTTTCTAAGGACCCCAAAACACTGCAAGCACATTTTTAACCACAAGTCACTGTTTAAACAGCATTAACTGTGGTCATTGCATACAATTTAAACAATCTAAAATTAGTCACAAAAGGTGCTCGTCAGAACTGGATCTTTGGCAGCAACTAAAATGATTTGACTGGCTTATTTTTTCCAAACACAGAACTGTGCTGGCTTCACTGAATCTTAGTGGAAACCTTGATGCCCTTGATGGTTCCCCTCTGTGAAAAAACATATCTGATGACCATTCAATATGGGCCAGTTTGGGATTTACAAATGTGATTGTCCATCTTAGAAGACTAATGAATCTGACTTCTGCATTGACTGTTAACTAATTAAAAAAAAGAAAACTTTTGTGCAATGTTACTTTTTAATTAATACATTTTGTTAGATCAAACTTTCTAGTGGTATACACTAAAATGATCCTAAGGTTAACATATTAGTTTGGGTTTGTGACAAGGTAGTACCCAGTGTTTGTTAATGAATCTGCAGCTCCATTACAGTATTGTCCTCATCCGCTGAAAGCCCATTAAAATGCTATGGCTCCAGTAGGCTGCTGCTCTTTGGACAAATGGCCAGACAGACCGGCCCTATAACAGACGTTGAAAAAAAAACAAAACACTGTTGTGAGTATGGATGTGTTCATATACAGTTATATGTATGAGACAGAGAAGCTTTCTGAGGATCTAATTAGCTTCAGGCTTCTCCCCAGTGGCTCTCGTACCTGCTCCAGCTCATGCCTTATTCAGCAGGCCCCAGTCTCTTGAAGGCCACATAGATTACCCTGCCACACTACAACAAGGGTCAGCGGTCACAGGTCCCAGCTCATAGGTCATTCTCATCCCAGCGCTGAGCAACGAAGCCCAGGACCCCATTTTAATTCTCCGCTGGTGAGATAGGACTCAGGGACTGTGAACACAGACACAGTAACTCTAGTCTATGAATATTGAACTGATTCACAAAGGGCACTTAAGGAAGAGCTTCTGTTACTGCCATTTTACTTACAAATAACTTATATCATACCCATACATTCTGCCACAATTCAGTTTTGATTCTATTTTATCCACATGTTGGCGATCAATATAAGATCTTATTATATGTTGATTTAGTTATGCCGGGTGAATTTTAAACTTAAGGTACCGCTTACACAAGATGATTTCTACACTGGCTTCTCAAAAGTAATGAAGTCCATAGAACCCAGTGGAACTTTAATTACTTCCTGTTTTTGTTCATACAAATGCACAGAGCAGACAAACTAGTCACACAGAAATGTGCATGTACGTCTGGGACAGTTATGACTGGAATTGATTTTGGCTTTTACATTTTTTAAAGAATACTCGTAATTTGACCTGTGGGTTGTGTGTCCCTATAAGGCTACCGTAGGTGCTGAGAGAGTGTAGAAAGAAGGACTGTGATGAGCTGTGTGTGCAATGTCAACAACAGACACTAAAAACTACACACCACACATTCAATGACAATTACTGGTGTAATATATACACGTATATGTATGTTGTATTTCTGAATCATTTCAATACCAACCACTGGCAACAGGGCGAGTAGCGAGACAATTAATATGTAAACTGTTTTTCATTTCACTTGAAATAATTATTTTTCAATCACATATTGGAGATTTGCATAGTAATCAGCTGTTTTACAGCTGAATACACACTGCAGTAGCATATCACTCCATCTAGTGTTACAAGTAATATGACACAGCCACATTAAGTGTACTTTCCGAGTCTTTTTTTTTTTTAATTATTTGTAAGACATTTTTAAGACATTCTATATGATGAAGACTTTCATCATAAATTGTGGCATACACAATTTATACTTTTTTTTTTTTTTTTCAGATTCAAGGGTTTCATACATCTATATCTGTATCATTTGAAACACAGTACATTTTTTTCTGTGTCCTCTGTAGTAAACATCTGGACAAAGTTTGCAAAATGCAACATAATCTTGTGTCTCCAAAAAGTCTGAATACTTAAATATAAAAAAATAAAATATATCATAGAGGATGTCAATGTAACAAAATAATCAAAGAATTTAAGAGAATTTAATTTAAGAATTTAATAATAATTTAGCAAAAATTAGAGAGTAGAGTATTTATATTTTTTTTTTTTGTATTTTCTTTGTGTTATATATTTAGCTGGTAATATTTTTATCTGATAGGATCAACATTTTAAAACTTTTAAATAGGAAAACTAAAACAGTAAAGGTAAATGGTTCTGTGGTCATGTTTGCGTCGTTACTACTGTCTGTTTCTCCAAACTTAGTTTGCCCTCATGACTATCTACTACAGTTATTAATCATCCATTAGTAACTCATAACCACACTGTAAAAACTCTCCTGAACTGTCGTTTTAATGAATTCCTGCTGCAGCATTGTTCCTGTAATTGTCTTTTCAAATACACCCATCCTTTTTATTTCCAAATTAGCTATGTTTTATTTTGTCACGGCACTAGATGAACAGCTGAAGAAATAAATCAGTATTCATGAATGTGCCACGTGGCTAATATCGAGCTCTTTATCACAGTTCCCCGTTAATATAATGCCTAATGCGCACGCTTGCTCTTGATAGCATCAAATTGTGCACTATTTTTCCAATTACAGATTTAAAACCGCTTCCCCATTGATTCCGCAGCTTCTCGGCTTTAACACGACACATTTCGCTTAATTTATTAACTGTGTTGGCTCACTGCTGGAGAAATGCCAGCAGTTTCATGTGTGCCTTTTATTTCCCCAAAGCAGGCGGCCGATGTGACTGGGATTAAATGTCAAGCTAATGTCTGCGTGATTTGTCTCCGTCACATCCGAGTTGGGAGGGGGGAGAAAAAAGCCAAACAAATGCTGCCCCTCTTATCTATAATTAATCATTTTAATGGGACCCAATTGCCAAAGACTTAACTCCACCCCTCCCCCTTTCCTTCCTCAGCCTCCCATTAAGTAACCAGCGTAAGATTAGTTTGTTGTACGTGCGGCTAATGAGGGAGCCTGGAGTCGCTTGGTCGGATAATGAACTGATACCTTTGGAATATATCATGCTTTAAATAAGGCGGGCATGAATCGATAATGTTAATCAGCGTTCTCTATACACTTGCCCACAGGCGGACGCTCGCAAAAGCAAATGCTGGTCTTTTTGTGAATCGGAGAACTCTGATCGATTAGAGGCCGAATGACAAACTGATGGAAAACAGATCCATAGGGATTGGAACATTATGAGATTAGCTCTTGATTGAGGCGCTGGTCTCTGTTCTGAGCTTTGCCTGGTGTATGGAACATGCTGGGTTTTAAATGTCTATCTTGTAAAATCAAAACCCGTTATCCTCGTGGAATAAATAGTCATTTACAAGTACAGTTTAGTTCAGTACATAACACAGTTGTAAAGTGTACCGAAATGATCTCGCTTCATTTTAATGTACAGCGTAAATAGCTCTATTAGACTATTTAACTGGTCTGTTGTCTTAGAGTTTTACGAATTATCCAAACTGTTTTTCAATGCTAACAAGAGCAATGTCGTGGTTGTTAGAAGCAGAGATGATAGGGCATTCAAACGTCCTGCATGTTACCCGTGTGAAAACCTTCTTGTGACATTCAAAGAAATCAAATACCTTGGTCTCTTTTTAACAGATGGATGGACCAATGAGAGATATTTAGAGACAGTGTTGTTAGCTCTATGCACAGGCCAATATGTTGATTCGTAAGTTTAGTACGCTTTCAGTACGTTAATTTATACAGCTCATCTCTGGTGGAGCCGTAAACTCATTGTGGCCTGTACAGCAATGCTTTTACATTGTTGCTTACTGTCCCGAGATGGTACAGTGCCAGACAACTGTTTGTGAACAATACCCACTTGTGAGGCACTGTTAAAGATATTTTTTTTCTTTTTTAATTTATGAGTCGGTTAGAGGAGTTGGAAAACACCATCATAGAAGCACCTCTTCACATCTTCTCTGAGAAAACTTCATATAATGGACTAAACAGTATGTGAACTTGATAATGTTTTTTCTGTTGTTTGTTATGGACCAACTTTGTGTGTCTGAAATAAAGATTGAATTGAATAATTTTACAAGTTAAAAAAGAGAAAAGGAGAGCGGATGTTGAACCTGACTTTTTGCAGCATTACTTACAAATAAACGATGGCTGTGTCAGAAACCACTCCATAACCTCTTTAGTTGTCACTCATTTAGACAAAAGAGAAGTATGATGTATGACACAGTGTACTGAAGACAGCCAGCTAAAGTACTACATTGGTAGTCACAGTGCGGCTATTAAGCTAGGTGTCAAATGTAACGTATCCCATAATATATTGCAATCAGTCTACAAAAGAATGGCCTAATAATGTCCCTTGCTCTAATGGAGCCAATAGTCAGTGGGGACAAAATGTCTTCAATCTATGTGAATTGATCTATATTTCTCTAATTTCTCTCAAATGTTGATAGTTAGAGATAGATAGATAGACAGATTTCTCTCTCAGTTTCTTATACCACTCTTTAATCATAAAGATATATTGAAATCCAAATTGATTTTATGTTAATGCACTACAATATCTGCAACTACAATGTGATTTCTCATGTAGCTCCCTACGACTCTACTCTAATATGTTTCTCTGAAAAGAAATAAAGCCACACTGAGAGCCTCAGCTGTCTGTGCTCAATTGTAAAGAAACACAATGACTGGGCGCAGAGTCTTTTAAATGGTTTCACTTGTGAGGGCTTCTTGACATGACAATCTTTTTAATTATTGCACCACATGTGAAACTGAAGGCAAAATTGAAAAGGGTGGAAAAAATTTTATTATTACGCCATATTCTTCTGAAGATACCATGAGCATTACTGAAATCCCAGCATTTATGTGGTATTTGCAGTATTTTTTCCATAGTTTTCACTTGCTGTATAATGCAAGATGTGGAGTAGGTACTTTTAATACTGTATGTAAGAAACACACATCCATGCATTTGGTGTTGTCATGTTACAGGAAGTGATACAGGAAGTAGGACTTACCCAGTACAGTGAGACGGGCGGGTCGGGATCTTATGGCCGCCTGGATGGCCTGGCACTCAAAGAAAGCATCGTCTTGTATGTCTGTCCTCTGGATCAGGAGGTGATACTCCCCCTTACTGTGGTCTCCAACGATGTCATAGCGCGGGTAGCCTGCAACACAGCAACAAAAGTGTTTGCTAATGCTCCTCCTGAATGTAAAGGAAACATGGAGGAAGCACATTAAAGGCGTAGTAACATTTTTTGTGTCTTTAGTAGGTTAGAATCTATTTTGCTCCTATAAAACTCAAGAGTTGCAGCTCTAAACCTTAAATAATTCAGAGAGGTTGTGGATGGAATTTGTGATGTCATAAAAAACATCCATTAAACAGTTTATATTTTAACAAACTCAAGCACTAAGAAGCCGTTTTGAAGAATCAGGGCCAGACGTCACAGACAAAACAAACCATTTTCGATCTAGGGTTGGTGAACATACTTGACTGTAGATTAAAGAGATTTGTGGCGTCAAAGCACACTGTTGCTGTGTTGTTACCACATGCTGTTAGACTTATTGGTGGAGTTCAAATGACGCAACGCATGAGCTGTGTGAATTCTCTCTAGTCACACTGAAGACATCCATAATGTGTTCTGACAATTCTAAATCTAAGTCTAAATGTTGATTTTATGCGAAGCAGTTGGAGCCAAACAGATGCATGTGAGTGGTCAGATGTGTCCAAAGCGTGAAGTCAAATCCCATAAAGCGCTGACAGCCATGAGATATCCATTGGTGAGCCAAGTCTAACTAACCAGAGGGCTTGTTTTCTCCTGCTCTCCTTGTGTTTGTTCTGCAAACCTCTTTTACTACACATGTGTTGGCATCCAGCTTGTAAAAACCATACAGCCCCTGAAGGCAATTTACTGGGATTATTACGATATACTTCCACTTGTATAATTGGTACCCTGATGACATCAGATGGCAAATACCACCCAGAAGCCCCACTGGCAAGGGAATGTGTGATTAATTGAATTCTGCATACAGTAAGTGAAAAATAAATCAAACCACAAAATGACTTGTAGCGAAAGACTTATTGGATTATGTCCAGAAGGATACTGTAATGCTGTGTTCACAAATGACCCACTTTCTGTGTGTTTTGTGCAATCGGTGGGGTTTGCTGAGTTTAATTTGCAATGTGTAATTATACCAACATAAATGGTCAATGCATTTGTTTATTCTACTGATGCTGAAGGGGCTACCTATGCTGATCCAACGGCCCAATGACCCAATTTAGAAAATACACATACATCTTAGAAATAAATGGCCTTTGAGTAATGACATACATTTTTACTGCTGCCATGCCTCACCCTCTGTTTGGTGTTTGGATATCTTCGCCTCCACATTATCACAGAGGGACATAGTTTGGGAATAAAAGGAATTTCCATTGTGTGAAGATTCATAAAATATCCTAAAAGAGAGAAATAATTTATGTATTGGTAATGGATGCTATCTGTGTATACATGCCCTACAACAACGGTTAGCAACTTAAAAGTTTTGGGGTTTTTCTAATAAACAGGAATATTGCAAATGTCAGACTTGGCTATTCTATTTTCAGAGCACATTGTCTGATAATATTTATGGAACAAAAACAATATAGACAGTTATGCAACATCAATATTTGATAGAATGCAATGAAATGAAAATGTCAACACAAAACTGCTGAAAAGTTCCACGTTTCTTTATGTCACTTGCAGTATTAGTTAGTTAATCTAATTTTCAAACTATCAATCTAAATGATGTGGCTGACTAGTCTAAGTGCGTTTCTTTATTTTTGTTGTCTTTTTTACTTAATTTTACTAACTGCTTTAGCTCTATAAACCAGCCTTTCATGTATGCATTTCAACTCTAGTGTTCGTAATATGTAAAATAACCCTTTAAGTATGCCATTATGTTTTGTGTTTTCTGAAACATGCAGCTATACAGTGATGAAAGGGATCCATTTGAGGCGACCAGCTGCTCTCACAAAAAGACAACATTTTTTCCAGCTAATTGTTTCTGTTTTCCATCTTCCATCCGCTGAACCGGGCCTCGTGTGTACATGTAATCACAGTCCCGGCGGGAGATGGTCTTGCCCTTGCACAAATGGCTCTCTTGTCACCCGCCTAATGAACCACACTGATCCAGTAAACACCAATTTAACTACTGCCCAAACTTTTGTTCCGCCCGGGCCCAAACTTTCTCGCTTTGTTTACTCCGACTTCATGTAATTATTCGATTTTTAAGTCACATCAGCTGTATTTGTAACCAGTAATGCAACACCGTCAAGCGAATAAGCCGTAATAATCCTGCAAATTAGAGTTTGTCCTGATTCAAGCCGTGATAAAGTATGTATTTATTTTTAAAAAAGGCCACGGCGATGTATTAGCGGTGTATTCCGGTGTAATGAGAGGGCATTTTTCATAAGTCCTTTGTGTTATTGCAGCCGACCGATGTTAGTGAGGGACTTCCAAAGTGGCCCGGGCCATTGATTGTGGGTCAGTAGAATAAATAGCTGTATTTTAGATGGAATCAATAAGCATTAATGTTATTTACTCTGCCCATTTGGCTTTAATGGACTCCCATCTCTCCTCCTCCCCCACCGTCTCCAGTCGGCTCTCCCTCTTTCTGGCAAACAGCGTAACCCCCCGCCTCCACCCGACACCGTTCGAGCTTCGCCTTTCATTCCTCCCACCGGCCGTGCCTCCGCCTTCCCTCCATACCGCGTCTATTGACTGGACTTTGGGAAAGGGATGAGAGATAATCCACTTTTCAAAGGCTGTCTTTGTCCCGGAGTGTTGGAATCTCTATGGAACACAACGGTCCACCTGAATGTGTGTTGGGAAGCGGAGCATTTCAGAAATAAGGGCTTTATCTCGGCGCCTATACCACCCTGCATTTGGCACCTCGTGTAGGCTCTCAAAATAGAATCCACATATGGCTGTCCTGATATAACACAAGTGTTGATTCAAGAGGAAATGTTTCAGTCCTCTCTGCAATGTTTCCCAGTTTTATTGCAGGGGACCCATGTTTTAAAAGACCAAAAGATCCAATATCTAATTAGTGTCACTTTGTGCCTCCAAATGTAAAGGTTGAGAAAGGGAAGAGAAGAGAAAAGGTGTTCAGGTTCCAACCTAAATGTCTGAACACTTTCAAGAAATGTATTAAAAACTTCTGTTCAGGAAAGAATTTGGTATTATCTGATTAGTTATGTATACAGTGCCATGAAAAAGTATTTGCCCCCTTCTTGATTTCTTTTTTTGGGGAGTATATTTGTCACGCTATAATGTTTCAGATCATAAAAAGAAATTTAAAAATTAGACTAAATAACTAAACACAAAATACATTTTTAAAGCTAGGATAAGCTATGCAAACCTACCTAGCCTTATGTGAAAAGGTAGTTACCCCATAAACCTAATAACTGGTTGTGCTGCCTTCAACAGCAATAACTGCAATCAAGCGTTTGAGGAATTTGTCCCACTCTTCTTTGCAGAATTGTTTTAATTCAGCCACACTGGAGGGTTTTCGAGAATCAACCGCTTTTTGGTTTGTGATTGAACAAGGGGGGCAATTACCTTACTTTTTTCATTTATCAGTAAAATCATCACTTAAAAACTGCATTTTGTGTTTGCTTGAGTTATCTTTGTCCAATATTTAAATTTGTTTGATGATTTGAAACATTTAAGTGTGACAAATGTGCAAAAAAATTAGAAATCAGGAATGGGGCAAACATTTTTTCAGGATGATTAGATCCACTTTTGGGACTTGGCACAGTCGGTGATGCTATGTATGAGCATCTGTACATACAAAAGCTTTTTTCTTGATAGCTTACAACTATATGGCTAGACCTGTCTGGTGGTGATCACTTCTACAAAGCGGACGTTTTGGTTTTAAAATAGGTTTAACACATTGGCGTCTTTGGTCCAGCTGTGATCACTTCTATTCAGAGTCTTGTATTGTGAGGATACAGACAGTGCTGACTACAAACAGTTGGGGGCTGGGGACTGAAACGCAATACGGCTGCATGGGAAACATGGTGGAGGTGATGGGCCCGGCTGAGCTTTCAGTGGGGTCTTAGCCAAGCAGAAAATGACAGGAGTGAGAAATTCTACACAGGCGTCTGGTGCTTGGGAAGCAGAATCTCTTCGCAGGACACTGCTGGGGAACATGAACACGCTGCAAGCTCATCAGGAAAACACTTTTGTACAGAAGCTAATTAACCAGGTAAACCGTTTTAGAAAGGTTGCTTCAGAATGATATATTGCAACTCGTTCTTCAAGATTTTCTTTGTTACTGTATTTCACATTTTACTGTGTGTCAGACCTGTCAAGTATTGGCTTTTTTGATAAACAGAATTGGACATACACTCCAGGCCTTTCATATGGCAGAACCAAAGTTATTTTCTCTGTGGTATGGAGTTAATGTTTTAGCTTAGGCCTTTTTTCCATTGTTGACCATGGACAAGGTGTCATTTGATTCCAAAATGAAAGTGCAAATTTGTACTCAGCTATAGTTTGAACATTTTAACCAAAAAACACATGGAGAAGGAATGGAAGACAGCTATTAATGCGGATCTGAAAGAAAAAAATTGCATTGCATTCTGCCTAGTGACATTGTTTCCTAGAAGTGTCTCAGTTAAGAGTAAAGCAGTGCATTTGAATTTGCTCCCTCTGTGCTTTGTCTTCATTAATCTATTTATTTCTCAGTTAAAACATAAAGAATGACATTGAACAAAGACATGCCTCCAGTTTCTTATCCTTTGTTGTGCAGTGTCACCCAAAGTAACCAAACAGATGCAATACAACAAAATAAGAATTCTAGTTGAGACCAGACGAGGTGAATAAGGACAGTAAATGGGCAGTAATCGAGTCAAGTCGCGACAGATTTGAATAACTTTCCTTGAGCTTGATTTAAGCCAGTTGTCTTAATTGTATAGAGCTGGACAATACAATGGCACTGATTTTCTGGTTTAGGTGTAAGAACAAGGTCCATTTTACACTCAGATTAAACAAACTGTCCCAAGGAGCCCAGGTCCATAGGATTGGTGTCAAGTGTTACTATTGGGTCCTTAAATCATAACTTCCTTTAAATGACATAAAGTTTTGAATATTCAACTCCATCCGTGCTGTAATATCAGACAAGTGGTCTGGCAGCACATGGGTCATCCCCCTTGAAAGATAAATTCATTTGGTGATTGTTAATATAACATGGGAACAAGGTTCTTATGAGAAGTGTGAAACAGTCACCTAAACTTAAGATTTTCTTGCTTTGTCTTCAATAATCTGGTGCTTTAAAATTTGCTATAAAAATTCTGTTGCAACCTTATACTTTTAATGCTAATACACAGGAGATAAATTTGCATGTATCATGTATAATGTAATTTTCCTCAGGAACATTTATATTTTCCTCGTCTCCGGAAACACATCATCCATTAATTTAGGAGATAGGATGAGAATCTATTCACTTTAGAACCGGATACAAGTTAACCAAGAAAAATAGGGCGCTACTTTCACAATGATATATGTGTAATGTCTGCTTGTTAAATCCACCGTGCGGCAGAGGAGAGTCCACACAGAGCATTAATTACAAGCATAAGCAAAGGCGATTTTTATTAATTATGAGACATTAAAGTGTCACTTTCTGCTGAGAGCCATAAACATGCAGGCGCAGAGACTGCTGGGTATTAGCTGGGCTGTTAATTGAATGTTTTGCATTGATTTGTTATTCAGGTATTATACGTACACGGCAGGTTCACTGATAAGGCCCAGTAGGAATTAATTCAGGTGCATATTGCATAATAATTAAGATAACTACTCATGAATTGGATATGTGTTAGCACATGTGAGACAGTCATTTTTATGGATTATACCAAACCTCTCCCAAGGATTCATAAATCAGGGTTTGGTCCTCTACTGATGCTGAAGGTTTCCTTTGTTGTCCTTTGGTGTCCTATTTGATAGATTGAGTTTTCCATAGACCACTGTTTAGTGCAGTGCACGAGACTCTAAACAGGGTCTATTTAAAGCCTCATGCCTTGGTTACATCTAGCATGGCATCTTCAGCCACATTTCTACTAGATGTATGGTACAGATCGGGTCACTGTTCCACTGTTCCATTGTGACATGCGTAAGAGAGCAACATCTGCCATGTAAAGAGTGTTTTTATATGAAATAGATAAGACTAATAAGACTACAAAGACTTACACACAACAACACAATGTTTACCCCAAATATGTATAAAAACAAAAAAACATTTAGTAACATCTCAGCTCAGCAATTCATGAATATTTCTTGCTATTTTGTGTAATATAATGCATTCTATACATCATAATGTTGGTCGCAGCACAGTATTTTAGGACAAATTACAAATTTACAACCTAAAGCTTACAGATTTTATTACTTTGTGTTAGAAGGTGCTGCTGTTGTCCACACAAACAAAATGTTTAACAGGGTATCATTTATCTTCACATTTAGTTTGGTGGGTTTGTATTGTGTTGACAGAGATACTTTGTAAAACACAGTTTGAGGTGAGGGATGTGGCTCAGAACAAAGCTCTTACAGCTCATACAAAGGAGGAAGTCTGCCATTACCATCAGCAGCATAATAAATGGAATTCCACAGACAAAACTCAGTCGCCAGAGGTGCACCTATGTAATTTCCATGTTGAGAGCCAGTATTGAATTCCCTCCATCTCATCATACCTGAGGTCAGTTCTGACCCAAAAAGTTTCATGAATATGGCACAGGGGATGTTTTGGCCATTAGGGACCCATGTCCAGATAGAGACAGTTCCGGCTTTGTCTCTGTGGTGAGTCCCTTCTTAAATTATATACAGTCGGACTTATTTCATATTTTAGTTATTGTAGTTTTAAAATTGGTAAAAATGGTAAGTGGCTCTGGGAATCCACTTGGTTTGACGTTGGTCTGAAGAGCCAGTCCAATTTAAGGAGTTCGGTGGCCCATGGGTGAAAGGAGCTCATGGCACAATGAAGGAAGGGGAAGCCCACAGGGAAACCTTTGATGATGATGATGATGATGATGATGATGATGATGATGATAAAGTGAAGTGGAATATAGATGGAATCTACTTTTTTTTTTCTTTCAAAAGCCAATCTCCCAAATCAAAAAAATCCAGACCCCAGTCCCTGTAAAGATTGTTGAAAGTTTTCCTTGCTCTGTTCCACATTCCACCAATGACCACATGTTATTGCAGCAAAAAGACCCCAGGGTGTGTAAAAATAATTTCCCCCCATAAACTTCAATGTAAAAAGAATACATTGTATGTCAATGTTGTAGACTTTTTGTAAAAAAAAAAATCTTCTAAGTGGCAAAAAAATAAAAAAAAAAGTATATTTATGACATCACATTACTTCTCTACATTTGACAGTTCAGAATAGATTATGATTAATGTCATGGTGACAAACACAAGAAAGCATGAACACCATAGTGCGACTGCTCAATGGAACACAGAAATAAATCCAGAAATCCCAAACATTTGGGCAACCTTTGTTGAAAACCAATGCGACTGATTCGGAATTCAGCTTTCAGCTTAAATGAAAGTAAGTGCTTTTCGGCTTATCCTTGTCTGGGGGTCGCCACAGCAAAGTGGTTCGCATGAGTAGCTTGGCAATGTTTTTATGTCGGATGCCCTTCCTGATGCAACCCTCTCCATTTACCCTGAGCTTGAGGCCTTGACACTCTCCATTCACAAATGCGCAATCTTTTAAACACTGTTGAGGAATGTAATTTTTGTAAACTGTATGCTGTTATTAGTATTAGCTGCATACATCCAGAAAATGCTAGATTTAAAAAGTTGTCCATTACTTCAAGTGGGTAGTGACTACACCACTGCTCTGTTGGACATACTACAGCTGAGCATGTCCGTGTTATTTTTAATCACACTACTGGCCAGTGTGTAAATGTCCCTTACAGACTGGACTGCACTATACCAAACAATACACTATGCTAAGCTTTCCAAATATGTTTTAGCAATTATGGCCTAGCCACCTTGCATATAAACCGACACCCTTTTAAATCCAAGCAGCTTGTGTATTCATTCTCCTTCTTCATTAGGTATAACAACCTGTTTAAACATCAGTGTGGTGTCAGATCTAAGGGCTCTCCTCCTTTGTGCTGGTGAAAAAGGCCAATTACCTTGTCACCTCAGAATAAACACACACAATTGAAGGAGAGGAGATAAAACGACACAGGCTTTCCAGCAGTAGTCCTAGTCATTGATGTGCAAATAAGAATGAAGTGCTGTTTACGCCCTGACAGGTGCGCACTAAACACAAACTAATACGCACAGATCTATACACAGACCACACATATGCACACATCGGACTCGTCTGTCTAGCTCCACCAGGCTCAGTCAATGGTGATGTTTGGTTAGGCCCCGGACTCCCCAGGGGCTCAGTCATTATGACTTTCAGTGACACCGGGGAAAGGCCCTGGGGTAAAATAGAAAAGATGTAATGGCGGGGAATTGTCCTCCGAGGCCCAATTAGAGGAACAGTGGTGATGACAAAATGGGAGCGCAGAAAGGAGGCCAATACAGACGGTGTCTTTAGGGGAATGCATCATGTTAACATGCTAAAATATGTCTGTGTGACAGTGCACACCTTCAGTAGAAGGCTGTCAAAGCTTTCAAACCTACTGTGTGTAGTTTGATAAATGTTGGATGTGTATAAATGTTTTTTGGATGTAGCTTAAAGAACATATAGGGCTGCTTAGCTTACTGCTTATGTGTAGTATTCATACAATGTTATATACATTTAACAAGCCTTGATTACATTGTGGCTGTTTTAACAAAAACAGTGATTTATTCCAAGCTAATGTAATTAAAAGTAATTTGAAGATTAAAAAGGAAGAAATAACCTTTCGGCATAACATGCATTTGTTATGTCTGCATTCATACCTGATTGTTTACATGGCAATGGTTCTGACTTTGTAAACATTACATGAGTGACACACAGCACTCAAATGGAGGGTGCAGAAATCCAATACACTGCACCCGAGAAGAGTCATATTTAAACAAACTACACTAAAATACCCAGCTGTTTCAGAAAACACTATGCCAGCTTGGATAGTCTCCACTTGAAAACAAATGACATTTGTAAAATGTCTGTTGAGGAATCTGTGCTCTCTACTGGCTAAAATTTACACAGGGTTGCTTTAAAGCAATTTTGTTCTTTCTGTCCTGGTTTCAGCACCACCAAAGGACTAATTTTCTACCAAACCAAAGTTTAGATATTACATCAATCTTCTACTTAGTTCAGCATCAGGCCGATCTTGCAGTTATCTCCACTTCATTTATTAACATTGCATGAATGCATTGTCTGTGTTTCACTTTGCTTCTCTTCTCTCTGTTTATAATTTTCTTTTTTGCGCTATTGCTGTGTATAAAAAGATTTATCCCACACCAGGGGAACCACTTTCACTATCTTATCGGTAGCTGTTACTTCCTTGTTAACATCAGTGTGGACCAATGGGAGCGCTCCTTCCCAATTAAAATCCTTAACAATTAAACCTAGGTGATGTCTTGTTTTGTTCACAGGTGATCCCTATTACAATCGTTTTTCTCACGTGCACGAACCATAAAATCAGTCCGTTACATTTTGGTCATTCACTTACACAACATCACGCCATGTGATATGGAGCTAACCCTACACAAGCAAGACATCTAGAGACAGGCTTTTCCTTGGGCGTCCACAGTCTTGGGAGAGACCGAGGGAGGCTGGAGCAGGAAATCACATATGGATTGAGAAAGGGAAAAACACGATGCACCATCTGGACAAGCAGCAGATGTTGTGAGAAACTGCTACTTTTTGAATCTTGACTTCTTGTAACCCAGCTGGACACACTGACAAGGAGACTTGGGTGAATTCTCATATCGGGAGAGTGATAGTGATGGAGGAGTCAGCTGAAGGACAAGTGTTTCCCCGATGTGTGCCGCCGCCGCCGCCAGACACTCCACTCAACAGTTGGCAGCTCAAGACGACTGACAAGGTGTCATTCAGAGTCTTCAGGCAAACAGGAAAATAACCACTGTGGGCACTGTCTTTTGGAACGCCTGGACAGAGTAAGTGAAACGGACACTTGTACTGTACACCTGCAGAAATCTAACAGCAGAAGCAGAACTAAACACTGTCACGGAGCAAAGGAAATCCATGTCATCGAGATTTTCTGTCGAATGATATTGCCTGTGGAGGCTCATCCAGCACATATTTGAAATCTTTTTCTTGAATGATATTGTATAACTCAGTCTTCTGTCAATATTCAGGGGTGGAATTTAAGCGTCTAGAAATACCCCACCTGCAACTGGAACACTTCAGGTGTAAGTCAATATAAAAAAAAAAAGCACTTTAAGGTTTCGTTGTAGTTCTTCATTCTATGCAGTCATCTTTACTGGTACACAGAAACTCTATTGTAAGTGATTAAAAGCAGTTAATTTGAAATTGAATCATGTTCAGTGTTTATTTTGTTGACAAATAATTTTTGTGATAGTTTTCGTCAACAACATATTGAAAACGAAATGAACACTAAATAAAAAGTACTTAATGAGAACGAAGACTCAAACAAATAAAAGCAAAAATGAACAGAGATGAAATCCAATCAAAAGGAGGGGACAAGTTGAGAAGAGATCCAATCAGATTTTGAGCATCAGACCTCAATACCATAACAGGTTAAAAGTTATTTCATTTAATTCATCATTACTTCAAAGAAAAAAAAATCACATTGAAAAAGCATTACCCTTTATTTTTGTTGACATTTGTTATCAAAATTAAGTTCATAAAAGGCTAAGAAGCATTACTAAGCCATGCACCTAAACACACTTAATAACATTTGTTGCAGCAACACAATACATTCCGATCTAATCTATTTAAAATCACTGAAATGAACTGACATTGATGTACTTTTAATGAATTGTAAGCTGTTAAAACCTAGTCTCTAAGAATGAATCAAGGCTGTGTTTGGTACTTTTTAATTGCAAAATGCATCTGCAAATTGGTGTTAAAACCATGCAAGGAATTTATGAATAAATCCAGAACTGAGTGATAAGTAATGACGAGCACTTGGGTTCACATATTTTGCCCTGACACTGGATGAATGTAGTGTTGAGTTAATTATCTTAAACTGTTGAAAGTTTTACCAGCTGTTGTGTTTATCTTTTTTATCTTTGACGCAGCAGTAAGGCAGTGTATTGAACAGAGTGCATGTAGGCAGTTATCTTTAACATTTTTTTTTTCCTTTTGTGGAAACAGTTTTTTGTTGGATTTGAACAGTTTTAGGTGGATTTGAACTGGTTTTATTTGGATTTGAACATGTTTTATTTGGTTTGAACAGGTTTTATTAGGATTTGTGGAGGTTATAGTTGGATTTGAACAGTTTTAGATGGATTTGAACATGTTTTATTTGGATTTGAACAGGTTTTATTAGGATTTGTGGAGGTTATAGTTGGATTTGAACAGTTTTAGATGGATTTGAACATGTTTTATTTGGATTTGTTAATGTTTATATCTTAACATAAAACATTGCAAAGGGCCGCATTTGGCCCCCGGGCCTTGAGTTTGACATGTGTGATCTAGAGCATACAATAATGTTAAAGCAGAGGTTATACAACGCGCAACATGACTCATATTGAAAAGCTTTACTAATATTTATTAATTCGATGTACAGTATAAGGAAGACAGCAGTTTGATTAAATGTTCAGTTACATTGTGGTTATGTGATGTAAAAAAAAAAAAAACTACTCACATGAATCATTAATTGTTTGCCAGGATAAGGGAAGGTTAGTCTGTGAATTACACCCTTATATTTATAAATGTGCTTAGGTTTTGCAAAAATATTGTAATATTTGTGGCCAAGTGTTTTTAATTGGTATGAACATTAGCAACAAGAATGACATAAAATAGTAGGATTAAGTCGTAATTTTGCATTAACACACCACTGCATTAAGCATGAACACATTAAGAAACCTACACACAATTACACAACAAGGTCAAACACTACAGCAACATTTGGGTTACATGTGTCTATCACATTTTGCACAGTCCTACCTGCAGGTCTTGTAAAAAATATAATACTGCTAATAGATTTTTACTAGTTTTCCTCAAGACTCTGCCACCTTGTCATAATGATAAATTCCAGTCTTGTTAGCCAATATCTTTGCTATGTTAAGCTTTGTGCAGCAAAATAGACATGATTTTTCACCAGGAAATAATGTAATGGTTGATATGCATGCATGTCTGGAGATAATGTAAGCTATGTCGTTGAATATGCCATGGTTCGGCAACAATTAAATACTCGGATGATATAGTGCCGCGGGAAATACTGTAAGAGTATGGGTCAACACGGTACAAGGACGAGCATTAGCGCTAATGTACAGACTATGATCCGCAGTGAATGGTCTGAAACATGAACATTCACTGGAAGTGTGCCCTCCCCGGAGTACAATCTCCTGGCCAGCGTGAGGGGCTCTAAGCGTTCCGGCTCCCAGCCAATTTAACAATAAGTGGAGTGGCCTCGAAAACTCCTACTGCGCCGAGACCTGTTTTTCTGCTCTTGTTCAGATCGAGTTCTGTTATGGATTTGGCCCATGAGTGGCCGTGCGTTGCTCTAATGCCCCTAGTCTGGAGGCCACCAGCCGTGTTAAGTATGATCTGTCCTTACTACTGTACGCTTGAAAAAGGCTGGCTTTTAGCACAAGACTATTTAACAGCAGGCTACTGTATCATGAGGCCTTTTAGTTTCTGCTTTACTGTAAGGTTCATATAGAGAGGGGTTTAAATGGTTGATATTATGCTTTAAAGCAAGAAATGAAGGGTGATTTATTCACCATTACAATACAAAACACTACCATTTAGAAAAGATGAGCCTTAAGGGTAAACAAAATGATTATGATGCCAAAAAATATTTATGTTTTACTCACTGGAACCATATTATTGAGTAGCATAAGATAAAATAACAAGGGCTTTCAACATACATAAACATATACTGTATAACTATATACAGTATATCCACATAATGAGCCCTACAATAATGTTTTAAATTTGTTTTAAAATCATGTATTAATTCTTGACACACATTAGTAGGGACTGAGACTATTACCAGGACATTACAAAAAGAGGAGTATTTGGTGAAAAACGGTGGGGAAAATGCAACTGAAATGATTAAATAATGCAGTAAAAATATGACCTAGCGATGTGCCAGAGTAAAAATTGAATTGTATTTAGATTCATAATAGTACTAGACTCCTGGAGGTATTTTGGTCCTACAAACGTTTGCAGTTGGTTGCTCCCCAGTGTCTAAAAACACCGAATACCATAATATTTCAATTTTGCAGTTCTTGGTGGTATAAATATTACGATAATGCTAAATGTGTGATATATTATGCAGCTTGTAGTCAGATTTTAGTCAGATATTCTTGAAATGACATTTATAATTTGATCAATTGTTATATGAGAAACTGCATTAAACTCACTATTGCACTATTTGCAAAATGCTGCTTATGGGTCTTTAAACGTCACATCAAACAAGATCTTTTTTGATTAAACAGAAGAACATACTAACTGTGGCCCTTGATGTGATTTCAACTCTCTGCTTACATGAGAAAGGCAGCCAGTCCGTCTCAGAGTTGATCCCCGTTTCCATTCGAGCTAATAGAGCAGCAGCCTTCAATTGCTTTCAGTCAAACGCTACACTCACAAAGAGCGCAGACACCGTGTGAAGAGCGCGCACCATCTATCTGCCTGTCATGTTTGTAATTTGCATTGGGATTTCTAAAGTGTGCCAACCTAATCCCAGATCCGTCCCCGAAGTGCTCAGATGTGCTTACATATGTCCTACTTTAGAATTATGAGCTCTATGGCCTCTTCAGTTTGATTACTCAAGGAGCTTCACACTGCGTCCACTGCTCCACTCTGCTCATGTACGCATGTGGATAAAACAAGATGCCCGCGGTGGGACGACGGCTCCTCATAACGGATAACTCTTATTTCATCAGAGCTCGGCCCAGGCAATAACTCTGAATTGCATTAGCTGAAGAGAGGAGGCCCCTCAAGTCCCGTCCAACCTGGGGCAGGGCTGTTTTATGGTCCACTTTAAGGGGATTACTACTGAGGGTGTCAGCGGTGCATGCCTTTGCACTGAGGTTAAACAAGGAGAAGCAGTTAGAGAGTAACCTCAGCACATTAGAATTTAAAAATGCAATTATTTGGAAAGTTTTGGTGGAGGTAGCTGTGGGCGTTTGGGCTGTAACTAATACAACTTGTATTCTGCTGGACACCGATTCTGTTTTGTTCATACAGAGGACAATAAACACCAAGCTTTTGTTCCGTGTTAACACTTGAGTCATCTTTGTATTTGTTGAACATGGACTTCTTACCTGACATGTCCCTGTTGACTCCCAGGGCCATTCCGTCTCGGAGCCACAGGACCATGCCCTGGTATCCCGGGATGGAGCAGGGCAGGGTGACCGGCTGTCCCGCCACCACCACCAGGTCCGTGGGCTGCTGCGTGAACACTGCTGCTCTTCCTGCGAGAACAAAAGGGGAAAACTCAGAAGTCCAACTCTTTTAATGAAGTAAAAGAACATATCTCCAAGAGCTGCGAGGGCTCGGCTTTTACGCTGCAAACAAATGAGTCCAAAATGAGTTTATTCTAATAAAATGATAGACTCTGAGTAATGATATTCCCCCAAGGAGAATAAGAGCACACATGGTTTGAGGACATATGAGGTGGAAGTGTTTAGGTGCGTTGGAGTGTTATTGACAGCCCATAACCCCATTTCAGAAGCATGTAGAGAGGCACTTTACTGTCCATATGGTCTGAAAAGAAACTGCCTCAGGGCGCCACATTTCATGGAAATCATTCCAACGCAATTATCTGTTGCTTTGACTTTCCCTTGTCTTCTATTATTGCATTGCAATTTACTGTACATTCAACAAACAGGCCTCTCCAGTGGGTTTGAAGCAGAGCAAAGCAACACTGTAGGAACACATAAGATAATGAAGTGAATGAATAAGAGCCAAACCCCAAACGAAACAGAACGATTTAATTAAGCCTAATGGGTTTTAGTTGTTTTTTTTTTTTCCTTGATAAAATAATAATTCCAGTGCTCGTTTATCTCAAAAGACTATCAACATGCAATCGTTCACTCTCTAAAATGCTGTTATCAGATCCTTTGATTATCATATCACAAACCATTAATTCAACATCTGTGTTACACTCTGTGAGGTCAGTATTGCAGCCAACTACGAAGCTCCAAATTTGTTTATGGGTGCTTCATGTCTTCTTATTGAGCGCTAACACTTCATGCACTCTGAAGTGTGAAGTCCATCTGATGCAACACGCCTTCATTTCAGCCGTACAGCAGCTGTCTAATTACATCCCCGAAGATCAAATACACTTTATTCGCAATATCAGCATGGATATGTTTGAAAATCAAGATGGGAAAACAACCAATTTGTTGTATAGTGAAAAAAGGTTTCCTTTTCATAGCAGTTATCGATATGCATCATCGTGGCCCCCAACAGGCCTCAGTGCAGCTAACACCATTAGAGCACTGACGGATCAGTGGATGGAGCTTCATATGGTGAGTCTCAGTGCTCAATTCAGAACTCTGATTCTTTTTTTTTTTTAAAGTAAACTGGTCACTGAAGTTACAAAATACAAAAACAAAGGCTGTTGTGTGACAAGGATGTACAGCAGTGGTGAACAGTCAAGGGGCATCAAGGTATTCAGCAGTCCTCCAATATTTTTAAATAAAAAATATAAAACTGTACAATAAAATAGCAGTCTTAAACTAAATACAGCTGATTGGTTTTAAATGGCTTCATGAATGTGTTCAGGGTGCAACTTACAACAGGTCATCTGATGTAATGGACAGCTGTAAGTCCTTGAGAAATAAAATATTCAGTTAAAGCCTCTGGTGTGATGCATTTGTCGTTGTGTAGCAGAATTTTTGGAACTGAACGGAGATTAAAAAAAAAAGTTCTGACAGAGCACAATTCACCACTGATTCACAGGGATATCATTGTAATGAGGATAACTGTACTTAAAATACCATTTAAGTTACAAAGTTTATTTTACTTAAGTACCAGTTCACAATATATAAATGAGTAAAAGTCACTTTTAGACAACAGTGTGGTGAATTGCATCCAATTTCATGGTACAATGTACAATGACAATAAAATATTCTATTCAGTGGAAAAAGAGAGAAAAGAGAGTTGGGTTGTAATTTTATTTGGCATTTTCAGTGGGTGTTTGGAAAAGCACTGGCCTAGACACAAGTCCAATCTTTGTGTAGCCTGCAAACATGAACTTGAATCTACAAAGAAGTCTGTGAAAGTTAAGACATCACAATCCGAAAAAGGAACAACACAGAAAAGAAATTGAATTAGAGGCTGAACAGTTGCATTTGAACTACTGAGCCACTTTCGTTGAATAATTGAAGAGGATTATTAAAAGCCTCAATGGGACATAAAACATTACGACGTTAAATCAAAGCCTGTCAGTTACCAGTATATGTGCCCCCCTGATGTGATTCTCATTTATCTGTATGGTCCTTCTTCAAATTGAGTTAGACGCTGCTGGTTTAAAGCCAAAATCATAATTATTGTAAAACCCCGTAACAAGAAGACGAGCTGCTCCAGAAGGCAGCCTAAGCTATGGTCGGAGTTATCTGTGCTGCAGGTAGGGAAGTGAAACGGAGCATGAAACTAGTCCAACTTCCTATTTTCCCTCTTCTTTGAGCCCACAGAGGGAAGACCAGCCGAGTCTCAGGGCGGCCATTTTGACACGTCGAACACAGGTGTCGCTGCCGTCGCCAATAATAGATAAATTTGGTTGTTATGAGAGGAACAAAGCCATCGTTAGCATTTTTGGAAACTACATGTGTGTTCCAATGACGAGTTTAAATGTCTGCTCGGGGAAAAGTGCGCTGATGGATACACCACCTGGAGAGGAAATGTGTGAAGGTTTTAATGAGGTTTTATGTCTTGAGTCTCAAAGTCTCATGCTATTTGCAAAGGTTTTGGTAACAGAAAAAAAATGATGTTCTTCAGTACAGTCCACTGACAATATCCTCTAATTGCTTGTTATAAAATTGTGTTTGTGAATGCCAAGGCCTGTATCTTTGAAAAATGTTGCCATGAAAAATTGGGAAAACAAGCCTTCGCCATCATAGCAATAAAATGTATTTGTTGGCCAAACATTCCCATGAACAGATAATGCAAATGTATATAATGTCCACAAAGTGACCCTAAGGCAGGCCTTTTCCACAAGACTCCAAAAAGTTTTAATGGAAGTCAATGGGTCATCGGGAAACTTGTGGTGATGGGTTACCTTGTGCTGCAGCTGGATTCTTGTGAGATTTGTCAGTTTACAAACTCATGGAAATCCATCTTGAACTGCTCCAAGCAAAGTATCCATGGCCAAACTGACTGGTGGTGTGACCAATGATGGGGCAGTACTGACAGTTTAAAGACGTAGCCTCTTTTTAATGTTATTAATGTAAACAACATGCCATTGTTGTGATTGGATAGAATTGTGGTTACTCAAAAATAATAAATCCAATCACAGACCAGGTATTCATTAAAAGTACCATGCCCTTTTGCATATGCTTTCCATGGAAGCACTCCCAGATGGTGCTTGTTATGTAATAATGTAATGTAAAAATAGATACTATTGCCCATTGCCAAATTATGTTCCATGCTTTTGCTCTCAGACCTATTGTCTTTTAGCTCTTCCTACAAAATCCCTCCACATTTTTCCTACAGACCACACAGTGTAAAAAAAAAAAAAAAAATACCTCAATAGCGTCAAAATGTCACAATGGCTGCTGAGGTTTTTTAAATAGCTTAAATTGTAGTATACAACTAACCATAATAGCATGGGTTCAAAGTTTGGGAGCTATGTTTCCATTAAAATGCAAACTTACCAATTCATATTTACCTACTTTATTTCTTTCAAATATTATTTATGTACATTGACATACATGCATATCTCATTCACTCATTTATTTCAGGGGCAATGATTTAAAAACTTGCAGAAAGACTACTACTAACCACAAATGACCCAACCTTATCTCCAACTGGTCTTGTCTTGGCTCTTCCAAAAAAACAAACAAAAAAAAAGAGTGTTGAACAGTAACAAACTCTCGACTGAACAACAAGTTCCGAGGTTCTCGGTGCACCCTGCGTCTCAAAGGCGCTGCGTGCTCTGAACAGTGACAAAAGCACACGAGGCAGAGGTGGCAGAGGAACGCTCTTTGAAGGCGTCAATGGCTTTTATCTAGAGCGAGCGGTTTAGTCAAGGTTATTACCATCACGAGAACACGGCGTCCACAAGTTTGTTGAAAGCACTGCAGCAACAGCCATTATTTGAATGTGCTTTGTGACACTTTTGGTAAAACTCTTTTTAATTTTCAGACTTCTAATTTCAATGTTATTATGTTTCACAGAGGAAGAGCTTTTGTACTGTTATCGTACCATTTCTTGTATCTCTGTTCTTGGATTATGCTGATTCAACATTTGATAGGTTCCGGTACAAGGCTATAAAATAAAAATAATAGCAAATTGATACTTTATTGGTGATTTATGATTGTCATATAGATGAGGTAGTGTTGTGATATCTACAGTGAAATAAATATAAAGGTAAAAGAAAAAATAGTGTATTGCTAATATAAATACACCAAGTTTTCTTAAATCAAAAACAAATGTTTGGTTGGTTTTTTGGGCTTAAGGACAATGACTAGTTTGTCACAAAGCTAAAAGTAAAAAGTTTGTGTCACAAAGTCTGGCCCAGGGGTTGAACCCACGACCTTCTCGTTGTGAGGTGGCTGATGATATTTGTTTTTTGTTGGTGACTTTTTTCATTTTTCTATTTCCACTTAACTATAAAGTTAGCTGAACTTTTCTAGGTTGTATGTAGGAAGGACAGAATGGAGCACCACTCAGAATTGATGCAATGAATGTCGACAACAGACGGGAACAGGTTTGAAGTGTACTCAACGTGCAATGTTTAGATGGAAACTAGTCTAAATAAAACATGCGGATAACTTTTGAGTCCTTTGTGATTTCTCACTCCATCGAGAATGTTTAGACCTCCATTCTCCTTCCTCCTCAGTCAAATGCATTAGTGCGTCGGCTTGAAGTTTCAATGGCGCATCGGAACTGAATGTTCAAGAGCTTTTTTGTTGTATTTCCCTCCATAGAGCAGCTCAACATTTATCCGAGTGGATCCTTCGAGTTTCTTATTCTCTGGAGAAATTAATGTCGCTAAACAATGACGGCACAATTTGCTGATGTAAGTAGCACTCCATTTCCTGTTTACAACGGTGTCACGTCGACTTGATTAATCTACCAAGCTTTGTCCTACATGCAAAACTCTTTTCTACTCCCATTTGAATTCTGGGAAACGCCACAATAAGCATCATTAGCTACAATCAGCCAGTCTGCTTTCACTCAGTGTACATCTGAACAATCAAGACTCTTAAATATGGTTTTGGCGTGCAAACAGAAAGCAGAAAATCAAGCTAGACATGAGAGTGGCAAACAGAGGGAACAGGGGGAGCAGAGGGGGGCAATCTATATATGTATATATTTGTGCCTTTGTCTATCACGCCGGGTTTGTGTCGCACTACGGGGAGCGCTATAATGTGACAATCTAACCTCGACTTGTGTCTCCGCTGTGTGGCGGCGCAGCAGGGCAGCCACTAATGGGGGGGATGAATAGAACAAATGAATCTCATCATTACATCTTCCAGCTTCTCGGCAGGAGACAACTGTCTGAGTCAACTCAAAATAAACACGTTTCTTTGTCGCGACGTCCGCTTTCACTTTCCTCTTCATTTGCCTCGAGGCTCCGGCCATTAATCGAGGATCTGAAGGTGTTAAATGACATAGGTGGCTGTCTCAAAGAGCACCGGCGGGGAATGTTCCGACACCGAGCGCTGACGGAGCTTAGACGTGTGCAGTTTAAACGAGAGCGGTGTTCTGTTAAAGGAAAGTCACTTCAAGCTGGAGGAGTGGAGGAGACGTAGCCTTGGCTCTCCAGCTGAGAGCATCATCAAACGAGTGGGAATGCAATTCAGGCTTCGATGCAAAGGCATTACAATGACCTGCTGTAAGTGGTGGAGAAACACAAGAACCAGACATGCCATTAAAGACAGATGAAATGGATGAAGCTGATCATTTAGTGGCAATCCAGGTTAGTTCAAGGGGTCTTTAGGGCACAAGAGGTATTTGTGGAGACTCCATGATTTCATTAGTCATCAGATTGATTTACAGTTTAAATTACACAAAGATCAGTGGTGATAAGGTGACATATTACACAATCTTAAACCCTGACTGAACCTACAAAAATACAAGAAAAGTGACAAGGGAAATAAGCCTTAAAGGGACATTGCATAGCTTTACTGCTGTTTGACTTGCAAACACTCAAAATGGATCAAAATGGAGTTCTTGTTGTTGACTGTATCAGGCTTGAAATCATTTGAACAAGCCACTAATTAAACCTCTCAAATTTCTGCTTTAGACCTGGTTGGATTTAGTCCTGGGTAAGTAAAGTCCTACAATACAATACATAACAAAGTAAAAAACAAAAAACAACCTTGAATATTTTAATAACTATGTACTGCTACTGTGTAAAAAGGGCATGGGGTCAGGATATGATCTGAAGTCCACAAGTTAGAGACGCCTAGCCTTGGCCATTAAATTCTGTTTTGTTTTTGTACTACATGTGCCTGGGTGGGAAATCTATTTATCGACATGGATTTGTTTGTCTCTGCTACAATATGCTTCTCTTCAGCCAGTTAGAACTAGACTTGTGCTCAGTTGAACTATTATATCACAGACCAAACATTTTACAAAGATTTTAGCCCATTAACAAGCTGCAGACCTACGCAATCAAGGCTATTAATAAGTTATAATGTTAAGGTTGATTTGTAAATTAGGTCCAGAACATATAATAAAGCTTATGGAGTTTGTTTATGGGTGCCTTTTTTTGGCAACATCCTTATACATTAGACAAAAAGAGCTCTATTACGCAGAGTTAATGGTGCTGTACAAAACTTGTCAGACTTTGTGAACTGCACATTAATTTGCTCTTTTATTTGTGTTTTCCCAGTATGCACCCAGAACAATTAACAGGTATAAAGAAGAGCTTTTGCACGATTAACATTTAAAAGACTATTATCATGCTCGAGGAAAACTAGAAAACAAAAAAATAAATAAAAGATGTGAGCGCAGTGATCAATCTGTGAAGGAGGATCTATTGCGGTTTTGCGGATATTCTAGACCTGATCTCTGGACAAATCTTAATTCTGCTTTATATACATCTCATCAAGATCAACACTCCACACAGTGCTGCTTTCAATTTGCGAACCATTGATGGGAGAATCGATTCTCCCATTGGCTTGTGGATTTACTGAAACGCAATTAAGCTTTTGAGAGGCCCTCAATTCCCTTACCTGCCAGAAAGACAAAAACAAGAGCTAGCTTTTTTTTTAGGGTGGGAGGGGGAAGCAGCAGTACGGACCGTCTGGGGAGGTGTGCAACTTTAAACAGCTCCCGCAATTTAGCCGACGAGTGCTGAGAGCGATTTAGTCTCGTTACGGCGAGCGGCGTTGGCCATCCTTCCACGGGGCTCTACGGAGACTTAGCAGCGCCATAAGTTACAGCGCAGAGGAGGGCGCACACCGCAGCACCGAGGAGAATATTTAAACACTTATAAGACTGTGGAGGGAAACAATTAGTCTGCTTAAGAAGGCTGTCTGGAATTCCAATGCTGTTATAGAGTCTTTAAATGAAATGCATTTGTTTGTGAAGTAATGAGACGTCCCTGAGCGAAAAGTTTGGAGAGTGCTCCGCAGCGCGCCGTTAATGGGCTAGACTCACTTGACAGGCAAAGGCAGGAACAGAAGCTCCTTCAATCAAGAGCGGATCGATGCGATTGCAGTATCTAAGCATGAGGATGAAGGTATTTGTGTGCACTATTTATGATAGAAGTCAGATTTTCAGCGAAACCTTTTAACGTTAATTTATGTGATGACTTTGTACGTAATAGACTGCAGAAATGGGCAGAATTTTAATATGATGCTGCTGCCCACGTCAAGGCTTTTTTAGTCCTTTTGTTACTCGCCATAGTTGATGCATAATTAGACTGTTCTCTGTCAGTTGGGCCCGGCTTTCAAGCTTGAAGACATTTCATAAAACTTTCAGATGAGACTTTTCAACTGTTTGTACTGTCAAATTATTAAGTGAGATAATATTATAGTTCTGGAATTACTTTTGGGTGAGGCGTGGGAGAAGAGTGAGAAATACTATTCAGATGATGGCTGTCCTTTCTCTTAAATCACTTGTTAATGTGAACAGTGCAACCAGTGGAAAAGTAAGTTCAAAGCCTTGTCTTAAAGTAATGCATTTATTCATTTGGAAGAGTTGTTGCCTGTTTATATTTAGCTGGTATAACAACCCATTTGAACATTTGCCTGTCCTCATTTACCTGCAATACGGTAAAACTCTCATACTGCATGTACTGTTTTGTTTTGTAGTACGTAACCTGTAAGAAAAAACAAAGGGCCCCATTCACGAAGCTCCTTATGCTGAAAGTTTTACTTAAGCCATATTTTGGAATATTTTTGGCATTATTATTTTTTTTTCTTAACTGAAAAAGTTCTTGTGCAAGATCACATCCTAAGAACAAGGTGAAGGACTCTAACGCACATTTCAGCTCTGAAATTAATTCTGTTTAATAATATCAGACTTACGTTACAACAAAATATTGTAGTTAAACTAGAACTGTACACTACACAATTTTACAATTAATATATATTTTTTTAAATAGCACATAACAATAATAAACCATAGAATGAATCAGTCATACACTTCACACTTTATATTATACGCTTCAAGCTAAAGCCAGTTACCACCTTGCACACAGTTTAGATGATTCACGTTTGAAGGTTCACGCTTCATGTATAGAGGAATATTTATAAAGCTGCATGCAAAAAATGTATGAATGAGGCCAAATTTTAGAAAAAAAAACAATAATCCTGCAGGTAAAATCATGAGAGTAACATTTTTGTTGACTTTTGTTGACTTGTGTCAAATGCCCAAGCTCATATGTATTGACCTCAACCATTTAGAGGCCAGAGGTCAAAGAGCTCTTGTTGGGAAAGGCATCAAAATCAACATTAACTTCAGGTTAGCAAAAATGGTCTCAACTTCTTCATGAATTGATTTAAGACCCAACAACTTGGATCCACAATGCAACATGTCTGGCCCAAGTGGAAACCAGCATCAAAATCAAAGCATGTCACTGGCAAGTAAACAAGGATACCAAATAAAAACAAGAGCCAAACTGTGCCCACAAAATATATCATAATCATAATTGGCGTTCTGGTTCCATGGTTTATTCATGACAAGAGTGTTATGATTTTATTTGGGTTGTTAAGAATACCACACCATGAAAAAAGCCACTTTGAAAGAGATGCTAATAAAAGCTGTTTTCATAACCATTCATAAAGTGCATTACCCGTCATAAATCCGTTCTACAGTCAGCCGTGAGCGCCGTGTCTGAAAGGCTGTAAAAGCATGCGGCGTGGGGTTAAAACCAGGACGCCATTACCTCCTTTAGCATTGCTAACTTGAAATCTGCTAACAAGTGTGACAAAAGCCAGAGAGGAGAATATGAAAGTCAACTCCGAAGTGGTAAATAAATGAAAACAAACTGCTTTCGGAATAATCTAGTGTGCCAAAAGGGATTATTACAGTGGATGCTATTGGTATGCATATGCGCTGAGCTGTGAAGTGCCAGTGCATGGATTTTGACCTTAGAAGCTAGAAAACTACTAAGACGGAGAAAAAGCCAAACATCCAGGTCTTTTTAATCTCCTATAAAAATGATAAAGAATAAAAAATACAGTGCGTCATAAACACAAAACGCTGTGTACTGAACTCCCCAGGGTCTCGCTGTGAAAAATGAAATTGTTTGCTACTGTATGTTGCAGACAAGCTGTGATAGATAACAGTGGGTTTGGGGGGAAAAAAAGACACAATGTGGAAAATTGTCCTTCCTTTCAGGTCTCTTGAGTTTCGCATTGGAAAATAAATGCGTCTTCCCCGGCTTCGACAAAAGGTGGAGGGTAAAAAAATGGATCTGGAAAATTCTTTGATTCACGGATTGATCTCTTTCTGGTGTGAACAAAAGGCTTGGGAGCACAGCCCAAGGCGCCGTACAAGGCTGAGGTGTGTGTTAGTGCAACTCGGAGGGTGTGGGGGGAGAAGTGGGGGCAAATAGCAGCAATCAAAAAATGAATTTGACTTCCTAACTTGGCTAGATGAAAGGCCCCGGTTGTGCACTCGACGGCTGCGGCGGGAGAATTCTAATGTGGCGTACTGTGCGTTGTTTGGAGTACTCGCGCTGAGCCTCCATCAGCCCGGCCTTTATTGCTGTAAAGCCCGAGGTTGGCTGTGCTTACAGAGAGCACAGAGGGGGAAAAAAAGAAAAGAAAAGCTATTGAATGCTACAAAGCCCATTTCATTATTCTTTCACAACACAAAACTTTTAACCAGTGTAATATAAACTGTAGAAGCAAGAAGAAACCCAATAGAGTACACTGTGGGCTACACTACAGGAGAAGTACAAAAAGTGTTATAGTATTCATTTTATTGTATATACTTTATTGAGGTAAATAATCTTCACTATAGCTTTGGTGATGATTGAATGATTACACTTGTCATTTAATGTTATCGTTTTATAATACTCAAAAGCAAGCTTATCAAAATTTGTCAAGTAACATGGTGTTTCTTTAAAGTAATAGTAAGTGACGTGTTATTTAATACACAATGGTTAAATACACTATATTTTAGCAGCTATTATTGTTAGAGTTCTGTCAGTAACAGTATTTTTTACTTTGCAACATATCCCATCCTCTTTTAGCCAATCAGAAGAGAGAACTTAGCAAAGGGATTATATATATATATATATATATGTGTGTGTTTATCAGGTTTTATATCATGGTCGACTATGAAATTTTTGTAAAAATTTGAGTAAAAGTTGAGGAAAGTTTCTTTTTGTCATTCAGTATATTTAGAATATAACTCAATTTATTCAGGAACTACATGTTATATAGCCTTGGTAATGTACTAGAATATATTGTACTGTAATACATCTACTGTCAATTTCTGACAAACATGAATAACAGAAAATAATATTAATTTAATGTTATATTTTGTAGCTAATTCTATTCATCAGTTACACATTCAATTATACACTTTTGGGAGATGTGTTTATTGTTTATTATTATTATTTATTTATTTATTTTTTGATGAGTAACTATAGTGGATGACATGGATGAGACTGACGTGACTCAAGCCCACATATCATCCATAAAAATATCATACAGTTATATTAACCAGAAATGTGACTTTTTATTTTCCATTGAGACAGAGGGAAAAAGTTAATGGCCAGTTCTGGAGCCAGCCAACAGGGGGCAGTGCAGACAGGCTTTACAGATAATTTCACATCACACAGCTTCAACTAACAACATCTTTCAACATATTTCAACTACACCTCCAATATTTATTTCGTCTGGTCCTGAGAATCACCTTTTACGGTCTTTAAGTTAGAAAATAAAAAGAAAAGCTATTGAACGCCTTGAAACCCCTTCTATTATTCTTCCACGACACACAACTTTTAACCGGCGCGGAGCAACAGTAATGGAAAGATTGTATGTGTGGATGTGGCCCGAGCTGGGATTGATCGCCAAAGGAGATGGCCGACAAAAACTAATCTCGCTCATGAGCTGTAGTGAAAAAGCTAGGACCCTATAAAGTGTCACAAACCCCTCGGAGACCTCTCCCACCCCCTCCCCCAGGTCTGCTCCCGTCTGTTGTCTCGCCATCGTCGCCGAACAATACTTCACAGTAATTACCTGCACCACCTTTTTGTCGACTTTGGAGCTAAAGTCTTCCAGGTGTTTATTTATGAAGAAATTCACCAAAATTTGTTAATTGGGGTCATATCTGTTTACTGCAATTGGAAACATCCTCTAACTGCTTCGAATTTAGAAAACTGAGAATGAATTAGATGGCACAACACCACTGTGACTCAGACATAATGCAACAAAGTGGAATCCAGTGGGGAAAGCTCTAAAATGTATCATACAGTGAGTCACTAAAAGTCGAGAAATCAAGTTCATTTAAGCTAAAACATTTCAATCAAAGGTGACGAATGATGCATAACTTACCTCCTTTGTTCTTCTGTTGGAAACAAAATACGTATTCAACTCTAACTGTTACCTTTACTGTGGTTCCAACAATGAGTTAACCTTCCTCTGACTGCTTTCCTTTAGAGATTTGAGACTTGAAGAATCAGCAAAGTAAGAAGACATCCTATGTTAAACTATTAAATGAACATACTGAAATAAGGTCTTGTGCTTTGTTTGAAAAAAGAAGTAATTCCTACATATCTTAAGTCTATATACAATGTAGTGTATATATTGAATAGAATATTGTGCAGTAGCAGGAGTGTGATCTGTGTGTTTGTGGTATTATAGGTTTTATTTATGGTTTGAATGTCGTGTTTTATTGCTTTTGCATCGCAGTGTATAATTACAATCAAGACGTCGTCCTTTTGCTAAAATACATTACAGGAAAAAGGCTAGTTCCAGATCATTTGCTTCTTTTTTGTTGAATTACTGATTTTTGAGTTTTATAATAAACCAAAAGCAACTGCACTAAACCAAACATGTATGTATATATAATAAAAGTTATGTTTTGTCTGAGAAATTAGTGGACTTTTAACCGCTATAATCAAATCTCAGTTAGCCTTGTGCGCCATTATTGCTCCACTAAAAACACACACACAAAAGTTGAGCAACTGAATGCAACGTTTATAAAAAGCACAACAGCTTCTTGTCTGATTGCATTATTTATTATGTAAGTCCTCCCTATGATTATGTATGCTCCCTTTTCAGAACTCAACAAAAGCAGTAGGAGAAGTGACGAAAGGGATAAAATTGAATTGATCATTTCCAATCAGGATTTTGGATGATCTGTCCATTCTCTCAATGAGGAACTTTAACACTTCAACCAGAGACTATATAATTGGACCTGAACTACAAGCTCAGATTAACATTTTTTATCTATTTATTCTGATTGATTGTGTCTACTTTTATTTTTAATCTTTTTATGCTGCAACACAATGAATTCCCTCTTTTGGAATTGTATAAACACAAATGTACGGTATACATGCTATGCTAAGCTGTCCCATTTATGCTCAACCATTCTCAATCTGCCTCTTTTCTGTGACATCTTTGTTGCGACGTCCAAAACAGAACCACTTTGTAGCCTTTGTTATGGCAGGGCACCTTTCAGGATTGCGCTAGACATAAGAAAGAAAGGAATATGTCATGATAAAAGTGAGCATAAAAAGGGCTTATGAGCTATACTGGAGCCAGCCACCAGGGGGCAATTATAATATGACTACCACATGTTTATTAGCACTTACGTTGAAAGGTGTGGAGCAACGCTTTAACACAAAACGACAAACCTTCAGTTTTTTGATGTGCTAGTACAAACAGTATATTTTAAGATGTCTAAATTTTAAGGTGCGAAGGACACTTTATTTCATTCTTGTTCCAAACTGACGACACCCTGATTTAGAGCTTTGACAGCCACTGACAGCCTGCTGCATCCGTCGCACGGTGTGAACAATTGAAGATCTAAATTCTCACACAGAGCAGCTCCAGTCAGGGAACATTTATCTTAATTATTCTGGTTTTAGAAATGGAACAGATGTTAAAAATTGAGTATTGAACTTGTGGATGAACTCCGACAATGAATTCTTCTGATTCTACCTGGACTTGTTAATATTTCCAGTAGTTTTAAGAATTGCGTAACAACTCTTCAGGAGAAGTTTGGGAGAGTTTCGTGCCTAACATCAGAGAGGTGTATAGGCGATTGTTTGTCAGGACAAAGCTTTTCTGCAGCTGTCGTTCGGGCTGTGAACAATTCATAATTGAAAGAATTTGGTGAACCCTTTTCAAGACCTCCACTATTATTCATGACAGTTCTTTTTATGATATTTTTTCTCCTCGCAGATGTGGCAGATCTAGTTTTTGAGTGGAACTGTCAGCCGAAGAGAGTGTGACGGCTACAGACTTCACATCTATCCAAATGTGCTGTGACTGATCATGAAGCCATGACCCAGGGCCTGTGGGTTCTGTCACCTACACTGATAAGACCATGTCCAGGAGATTGGCATCAAACGCTGTACTCATCACTAGGCTGGGATGCAGTTTTTATGCACCACAGAGATTTCTCTTCATTCTAGGTGATTTGATCCACTAATATACAATATATGTCGATGTCAAGGTCCATTTTTGTTAGAGCATCCGTCAAAATTTCCAAAGAATTGATCAAATAATACAATGCATTTCACGCAATCGGTAAATTTGCATTTCTCAGATGAAAAGGCATTGTAGTCCAGTTAAAGACGCCTGCATAACTATGTGATGTGTACACCTCTATCTCTATGGAACAAAGTCATGAACGTTCCCTTAATCACAGCAGGTAAAGTGTAGAAATATCCCATGAGAAAAAAAGCAGCAGACAAGGGTCTTTGCTGTTTAGACGAGGTCACGCAGATTACTCATTCCATAAAGCCCTCCAATGTCAATACCAAAAAACGCAGCGGAAAAGCCTTTAAAATTCTGCTAACGACCAGGCGGCTCACGGTGCCCTCAAACGTCAGCGTGTGATTGAAATATGTCTGTGCTAAAATGGCTGCTGCCGCTGCTGGATTCATGACAGCGGATGAAGGACAGCTATTTCCAGGGGAACCGGGATGCTATTGTATTGCATCGCCAAGTGTCAGTTTGCCCGGGACATGGTGGATCTCAGCCTACATTTGTGGTCGGCTGGCAGGCGGAGCAGCTCCTCCGAGTAAGAAGAAGGTTGTATCGCTGACAGACAGGCACTATAACCATACATCGTGTAACTGGAGGCTTCAGCGTTATCAATGGGCTGCTACAAGCGAGTCGTATCATGCAACAAATATAATGGAAGTCTCAGATGCCACTTGACACGGTAGCTTCTGTCCCACATGCTCATTATTAGTTTCTTACATAGAAAAGTAGACTAAGACCTTCAAAGCACCTAGCAGGCCATTATAATGACATATAATGACTATTGAGCCTGAAGAATAAGAAGTTTACTTAATTGGGGAATTTGATAGACTGCAGAAGTAGGAGCTATTTGCAGAGGTCATCTAGTGTGGGGTATAAAGTCCTTACCTTGCAGAATTAAAGGAGGAATTGATGCTAAATGTCTTAACTCCATAATATTTGTTTGCATCTCACACATGCACTAGGAGTCTAGAGGATGTCTGCAGCATCTGTGTTCATGTCAGTCAATAGTCTTTTTATTCACAGTGACCATATGAACTAATATCAATACTGTGTGTGTATATGAACATGTAAGTAACAGTGAAAAGTGTAAATAAGCTGCTGGGAGTACAAGGCTTTCACGGTCTGTGCACTCCGCTTACAGTGCCAGTAATAAGCATTCAAATCATCAACTGGGCGCATCTTGTTTTGGCACCTACTCGAAACATCCTTAAGAGGGTCTCTTGTCACATGTCACAGTCCTCTGAAGATTGTAACAGGACCCCCGCAGATTAACCTCTGGGTAAGAAATTTGAATGGATTGTGTTCACATATCCTGAGAATGTCAGGATAAAGTAAGTTAGTTGTTGTCAATTTTAGAAAACAGTTAAGTTAGCTAATATGTGTCAATATTAAACATAAACTTCATAACAGAGATGCCGTTGAAGATCTGTGCGTAGCTTGTGCTAACGACATAACCACAGACAGAATGGAAAAGTCCACATTAAATATATGTTTTTTAATGTAAAATATGTTTTAGTACCGTTAAGTAGACAATGAAGGCAATAAGAAAATATATTTAAAAAAAAATCTAATTTCAAAACAATTGTCAGCACCAATTGTGAATACAACAGTTAAGTTAATGACATTGGAAAAAAAATGCCACATTTAATTGCATACAATTTTTTTTTAGTTATAAGGAGCCTCCGATAGTAGATTGAAGGTATTACACATTTACCGTCTTCTTCACCCCATTGTGACTTGGTCCATTTTTATATACAGGCAGCACCGTATATTGAACCATATGGTGTGGTCACACAAGCGTTGTCTTCAAGCTGTAACTGTGCACTATTATCTAGTAGATTATTTACATACAGCACTGCACATACTACCAATCCTCTAGGTTGTATAAAATTGTGTTAACTGAACAATTAACACTTGTTGTAACACTGACAACCTGTTAGACCTCTCAGCTGAATGTTACCATCACGTGCTTTTCATCTTAGCAATATTATTACACTACTAAAATAACTACTGTAAGTGTCATACTGATGCCATTATGAGTATGTTGTGTGTACCTTTACTGTAGACATTAAATGCACTGTGTTTTAATTAATTCTGTTGTTTTTCTTACATGTTCTGATGCTAGGGGTGACAAAAAAGAAAAGAATGGCAAAGTTGTTCTTGTATTCAGCCCATTCAAATCCAAGGTAACTGTGGCTCCACTCTGTGGCTGGTGGCACTAACTCTATTTACTTGTTCCACCAGCCATGAAAAGAAGGCACACAAACACATGCAGAAGTGGTGGGTAAAAAAAAAAAAAAAATCGAAATTCTAAAAAGAGAAGGCACAATGCATCGCTTGCTTCACAGAAACTCATTTAGGGACATTCAGTTGTGCTTTCATCAAACTCACCAGCTCAGTCCCCATATGGCAACTAATGGAGTCAGCCATTACACAAACAGTTTGGGACGCTAGGTCTCCAGTCCTGCTTTGTCTTCCTTCATCTCCCTTCTGTCTGTTTATAAAAAAAAAGCAACCTATTTCTCCAGCCTTGGCTTATTTGGGCTTGCTGCTGTTTTCATTCATGTTTGTGTTTATTTCATGCGCCTTTGACGGGCAGCACGCGGTAAGAATGCCGGAGGGTTTTTTTGCAGGGTCTTTTGTCTGACCTCAGCTGTCAACTTGGGAGCACCAGTACTTTGTGAAGGCAGGTAGAAATCTCACCCCTCCCTCTGAATTCCCCGAGCTGGGGCTGTCTCCTGCTCCCTCTCTCCCCCGGCGCCTCTTTATCTACTTCGGCCGAGCTTTTCCCTCTCTTGTGCAGGCTCCTCTGTTCCGCCTTTTGTCCTTAAGGGGAAGATTGCCGATGGCACCGCCAAAGGCCACTCTACAGCTCTTTCGATTGCCTCCGATCTCTGTGAACCATTGCCCGTTGCAGTGGGTTTGACATGCGTGCATACCCAATGCATACTGGAGTGCGCAATTAGTTAAGAAAGGCAGGGGCCATAGTGCATCCTCACATTCTCCTGAGAGCTTTATCTTTGCTTGTCCTCCACAGCCACAGAGTCCACCTTGGATTGCACCAGCTTCTGACTCATACATATGTGAACTATAGCTTCATGGTTGAGTGTTATTTCTTCTTTCTAGTTATTTCTTCTTTCTAACAATGATGTAAAAGTCAAAGTCATAAATCAATAATCAACTTTTATTCTTCTTAATTGCTTTTGCATACTGCTTTTCGCATTTGCTTTACTCCTACTCACCACGATCATTACTTGACATGGATCTGGTTTAAAAACTGGATCTGGAACCACCCTCTGGTCGTGTTGCCTTTGCTCGTGAGATACGACAAAAAAAGGAAAGAATCCTGCCAAATTATAAAAAGACATGTTGCTCAAGCTGTTGATTGGACACCAAATTTAAAAAGTGTAAAGACAGTCTTGTTGTCAGTTTTCATAATATAATCTTAGTTAGTTAACAGACCTGCCTTACAGCAAGAACGTCAATCCCTCATCGACTAGCCAAGGCCGTTCTCTGTAGATTCTCCAGACCTCCAAATAGATTTTCTCAGGTTTTAACCCACCATCCAAGCCTTTCTTGTATACTCCACTGTGTACTGTAAATTGCCCCTTGGGTCTGCCTGTCTAAGTGTTACTCCTGCAATTAACTAGCAATGGTTCCGGCTGTACACCACCTCACAGTAGGTGGTTAAAGTAGGTGCATAATGCAAAATTGGGGGCAGAGTTGCCGACCACTAATGGAGTCTGCACGTGTTCCTTGTGTTATTGTGTGTTCTCTCTGAGCGCTCCAGCTTCCAACCATCCAAAGAAATGCACATATAGGTGAAATGGTGATTTTAAATTGCCCTTTGTGAATGTGAGTGCAAATGGTTGTCGGTGTCTGTCTGGTGTCAGCTCTAACGCTAAAGGAAAAGAGGTGGGAAACAAAAGAAGTAATTGAACAAGTCTTAAGTTAAAAGTTAAAAGACGACACTACTTTGTAATCTTTCAGTATTAACAGTCAGATTTCCATCCTGTAGTTAAAAGGATAGCTTTGAAACCATTTTGAAGCATGTTTTTGAAGCACAGAACACAGCTTTACATTTGTCTGTCAGCCATTGTGCAGCAGTGTATAGAATAAAGTGTTCTAAAGTGTGGAGCCACAATCACACCTCCTCCTCACCGCTCCGTGTCCGCTCTGAGTCAGTGAACTGTCCGCAGCTATAGACGGCGGTATCCTCCTGTGTCTAAGAAGAGGCCAGCCTAAACTCATTTCACAAAAACTCCATTTTCCATTTCCTTCACAGCGGCTCCCTATTATCCTTAAAGCGCAGGAAATGGCAGCAGTCTGAAACAAGAGCGAGTGCGAACACGCCGGAATGCATATCTCGCCGCCGCCGAAAAGGCCCTCGTCTGCGGCGCATATGCCCGCTTTCCCTGGCTGCCAGCAGACACCTTCCGTGATCCCTGGAAATGAGATGTAAACAGGCGCGACGGCGATGAGAACATGGGCGCGTGGTGATTTGCATGTGCGAGGGGGGCCCGCCGAGACTGCCAGCTGTCTCACAGAAGCGTGGCAGGTGGTAATTGCCATTATGACACTAAGGTTGGGCTGAGACCCCAGTAAAGTAGTGAGTGCCGTCTCATTAACACTGCCGTTGTTCAGACTCTCTGCGACACAGGCCGAGGCAGACGAGGCAATTAGAGCCGGGCCACAGGGAAGAGGACTACAATATGAAAAGACAAGCTTTATGTGGCTTTTACATTTGACTAATGATTCTTCTAAATTAATGCTGCACCATACTGATTTTACTTTTCCTATTGATCATTAGTTGAAACAGTTTGGGTCTATAGTGGCTTTAAAAGTGCTTTGAATAGTTTTAAATTTAAGTTATTTGAGTTTAGAAATGGCCATTAAGCAACTTTTGAAAGACCACACAAAGACAGACAACTGCTTTTAATACAGTGGGATTAAATTCAAATTTATAGAGGTCTGAGTTGCAATAATTTCCAGTCATAGTCCAAAAAAATTGTCTGTTATAATTTAGTATCATACAGATACCATACAGGTACCATTATGTTGACCCATGTTCAAGAAGTTATGAGGGAATATCCATCGCATTAATGACAATATTTTTTAATATTTATATTAACATTTAGGTTTTGGGGTCCACAAGTTTGGAATTGAGGAGTGGTTGAGAAAGTACTCATTACTCTACTTAAGTAAAAGTGCAGATAAAGAGGTAGAAATGTACTCAAGTATTACATTAAAGTTATTACTGAAGTGGAAGTATTAAAGTTGCTTCCTTTTAAATGTACTTTAAAAGATAAAAGTAAAAGTATTTTGCTTTTAAAACTAATCAATATAAAATTGATTTATTTAATTTATAAAACGGTTGATAATAATAATAATAATTAAGAAAAATGATAAACTCATTAAAATTACAGCCACATGAGGAGTGTATCCTTGTAGCTTAACAGAACATGAGTGAAAGTTATGTTCTTTTATCAGTCTGGTTCATTTCCAAGAACTTGCAGAAGCACTCAATTCAATTGAGTGGGTATATTTTTCAGTCGTGCTTCAAAGAAGCTTTTATTGATAGAGAACAGTCTCAATCAGAGAATATACAAGGCCCCAGCTTTAACTTAACGGTAAACAGTAACACATTTTAATTGGCTCAAAAAGTTATAGGTGCATTAAATCAGTACTGGCCATGCCCAGTTTATCAGCCGGGGTTCAGAACAGGCTTTAGAATGGAGCACATCTGGGTCTGTATCTATACTGTGTTAGTAGAGGTAATAACTTCTAAAGAGTCACATTTCTAAAAACTGAAAGTTGCCCCTTTTGCATTCATTAAAAGATCTGCAACAAATCTGCTAAGCTATAGAAAAAGTTGCTGAAATATCCCTTTGGTTTATCTGCATTAGCAGACACTGTTTGGTGCACTAGTGTTGTGTCCTTTAAACTATGTCTCTTAACAGATGTAAGAAAACTGCCTCAGTGCTGCAAAGTCGAGGTATAAAACTTTTAACCTTTCTGCATGTTTCTTTTGAATAGGGCAATTGTTTGCATTAATCAATAATAACCACACACTGAAGTACTAGAGTCTACTCACACATCCAAATGCCTCTTTTATGATACAGAAACATTGGTTTCTACAGATGTAATAGTATCCCAGACAAACAAAGAAGACATCATGGTGCACTTCTGCTCCAAAACAGATAATCTAATAATCTAGAAAAAGTAGTATCCCTTCAAAATAAGGATTGGGACATCATCATTTTTACAGTTG